>PVHX01010166.1:0-71776 GCA_004024805.1 Geosciurus inauris | reverse complement strand
GCTTTGGCTATACATTAGAATTGTCTGGGGATATGATTTAAAAATATTGCTGTCCGGCCCTGCTCCAGAGCCACTAGATCAGACTCTGGGGCTGGGGCTCAGCATCAGCACTGTTACATAGCTCCCAGCCGTTCTTATGTGCAGCCAGGTTTGAGCACCACTCGTCTTGAAATGGAGCTGTTTTGATCATCTGTGTTCTATTCTGATTTCATCAGTGATTTCAGGTTGGAGGGGTCAATTTAGATTAACTGCTTTATTATGTAATAATAAAAATGTGATTAAAATATGTATGATTACCAGAATTCCTGCAGGAAAAATTAACTTTTTACTATAAATGTGAAACTTTTTAATATCTACCTACCTCCTTCTTACAAATCATTGAAACAACTCCTCTAATAAGGAAAGTTTTATAAATTCAGGAATATGATCATCATGTTGTAGCAGGATAGAGTATTTCCTTAGGACAGGTAATTGGGAGTAAAAAATCTTGGTTGAAATTAATGTTTTCCCTCACAGCTTCTGGTATGACTGAGTTGCTCAGTGGGATTCCCACAGATAACATAAGAATAAATCTGCTATTTCCCTCACCCCATCTTTTTTTTTTTAAGAAAAATATGTGCATTAGGGAAAAAATCCCAATTGTACATAAAATTATTAAAGAGAAAATGAAAACCACCTGAAACTGTATCACTCAGATAACCATCCTTAACATGTTCATAACCCCATCATTTCAGGCTGTATACAGATTTATATAAAATAAATGCAGGTGCTGAGTTGGACTGCCAACTCTCTCCCATGGCCTCCTTCTGAGCCACTGTGATCAGGAGAGTGGCTTGGGCCTGGTACCACAATTATTGTTTTGTTTTGTATTTTAAAGAACCAGGAATATAATCATATATGTGTGTACATATATACACACATACACTTATTCTGTGATATTATGAAATATACTGTATATTTGGCCTAAGACCAGTTTCCTGATGTACATCTCCTAAAATCCTTGTATTCTCTGGAGTAATATAAGTGGATTTTGTATGCTAATGAGTTGACTAATGTCTGGGGATTCTTGGATAGCTTCAGGATACCAGCTGGTTTCCAGGGGAACCAACCACATGATTAAAGGTTGGAACTTTCAGTGCCCTCCCCCAGTCTCCAGGGAGGGAGAGGAGCTGAAGCTGAGTTGGTAAACCAAAGGCCAATGACGTAATCAATCATACCTATGTAATCAAGCTTCCGCAAAAACCCAAAAGGATTGAGTTCTAGGGGCTTCTGGATAACTGAATACGTGGAAGTTCCTGGAACCTGGTGGCCCAGGAGAGAGCACAGAAGCGCAATACCTCTTCTCCCATTCCTTGCCTGATGCATCTCTTCCATCTGGCTGTTCAGTTTATTCTTTTAATAAACTTTACAATAAATGAGAAAATTTAAGTCCAGTGTTTCTCTGAGTTCTATGTACTGCTCCAGCAAGTTAAATTGAACCCAGGGAAGAAGCTGTGGAGATTGTGATTAATAACTGGTCAATCAGAAGCTTAGCTCACAACCAGAGACTTGTGATTGGCATCTGAAGTACAGGGAGGTCTTGTGACACTCAGTCCTCAACCTGTGAGGACTTCCTTCAGGTAAACAATATCAGAATTGAGTTGAATTGGAAGGCACCCAATTGATGTCTGCTGGAGAATGAGCTCAGAATTGCTTTCTGTATGGGAGGAAACCCCGTGCATATCTGGGATCACAGAGGTGTCTTGTCTTGTAAGAGTATAGTAGAGGAGAAACTAAATTTGTTTTTTCCTATGTCCTTACACACAGATATACAATATATAGAAATAAAAATTCTATATGTACACACACACACACACACACACACACACACTTTTTTTTCTCAGACATAAGACAGAGTGGTCTTTGAGAATAAATTAAATTGGATTTTACCTCAAGTGGTTTGGGAGAAAAGCAGCTTGGTCTCTCTTTCCTCCTATGTTGTCTGCATTCCACTCTCACCCCTCACCAGGACCAAACAGAGAAGAAATGGTCGATCTTCTACAGTCTTCCGAGGCTGTGGAATTTCAAGACACAGAAGGAGACTGGGATCCCCTTGATGGATGTTCTCTGCAGCAACTCACACTGAGTATAAACTTCTAAACAGGTAAAATCAAAACTGTTCATTCTGATTCTCAGTGCGGGTTTTGGTTGATAGTGTTTCCCAGGCTACTAAATGGGAGCTTGCGGTCATACTTGACCTTCTCTGTCTTTGGAAGGATCTGGCCTTCTTGCTTTGCCTGGTGGCACCTCAGATATCTCTTCTTACCTGGCTGCTCCTCTCCAGGCACCAACATTCTATTGGGTCAGGCCTCTCCCCCCCGACACCTGCACCATCTTCCATGCGGCTCTCAGAGTTACCTTCTAAAACTGTTCTGATCCTGCTTTGGAGCCTCCCTGTGGGCCCCAGGATCAAGCCAAAGTCCCTAGCTCTGGAGTCAGTTACTACCTCATAGTTTCATGTGGCCTCCTAGCATGACCAACATGCTAACTGTTCTGCAGGCATGGCAGGCTCTTCTAAACGTCTTTCTTTGCAGGATTGATCCTCCAGCTCAGAATGCCTTTTCTTACCTGGAGAAGTCATTCTCATCCCTCAAGACCTACTCCAGATGTTTTCTGTTTGAAGACACTTTCCTTTAATTCCCCTATACCTCAGAGCCATTTGTTTAGGGTAAGGAGTTGGGGGCAGGAGGGCCATTTGACCTGGGCCACACATTCAGAAAAGTTCTCAAATTTGGACCTCCGATGTTATCAAAATGATGTATGTGTCCACACATATAAAGGATAATACACTCCATTGAAAAGCAAGACATTTCATTATTTACCTTTAAGTATGTCTCATTGTTAGCCATTAAGCAACACAAGCACCTTTTGGGGCAAATTCCTAAAGGACCTTTAAAGCGTCCTTTCTTTTATTTCAGCTAAAACGTTTTGGAGGAACTTACAATGAACCAGCCATGATCTACAAGATCACTAAGCCACTCTTTTATTTTAGGTTCCTACAGAAAACCTGGCTCATTATGACATTGAGCTGAGCACAGCCAGAAACATTTGCATCTGTCATCTTTGTGACCCTGAGCTGAGCTTGCCCAGAAGTGTTTGTGTTAGCCATGTTTAAGTGTCCTTGCCGGCCCTTTTAACCTTCTACCAATGTGCTCCATGATCTTGATCTGAGCATGCCAGGAATGGATCCGCCATCTTTTCCTCTTGAATTATGACCCTGAACTGAGCATGATCAGAAACATACACCCTAAACTGAGCATGCTCAGGAATGTGCCCACCCCTAAAATGAGTACATGTAGTCTCCCAGAATAAATCCCCATGCTTCCTTTCTTAGGGAAGCACATGGCTTTTCAGGTAATTCCCGTGGTCTCCTTAGTCATTGTGGGCACTAAATCTTTCTCCATTCTTTTATCCTCTGATCCTGCCCACAGGCTTGTCACTCACCAAGGACTAAACTCTTTGCATTTGGTGACATCATCATCCAACCACACTGGCCATAGTGTAGTATCAATTTATGGTTATTTTAAAATAACAAACCGATGGCATAATGACTAACACAGTTATATTGCATCTATTTTTTTTTAATTAAAATCACTAGTTGCTAAATGTATAGATTTGAAACATCCCACAAATTTTGTAACATTTTCTAGGCATATTTTCCTCTTTTAATTTTTTAAAAAAATATGACAAAAGAAGTCTATATCCCTCTCTGTCTTGTCTCCTAAAGATGCCCAGATAGCTCTGTTGTGATGCTGAGTTAGGTGCAGCCAAACCAGGTTCTCCAATGGCTGATCTCCACGGAGTATGACAGCTCCACCTAGTTCCATGAACCTCTCCTCCCAGCTCAGCCTGCCAATGGTTCAGGGATACAGTGGAAATAAAATCATGGCCCACCTCATTCTTTCCCCCAGTTTCTCTTTAGCTCTTTGTCTCCCTCTTGCTGGTTCCTCTAGACTTCGGAAGGGGAAAGGAGACTAGAAAAACTGTAGTGTCTCTTGCAGGGCTGGCTCTGCTGTTATCTTCCTGGCAGGCCCTCCCCAGGGGGCTCATTTAAGGATGTTAGACTTTCCCAACCATGTGCAGTACAGCAGGTTGAGATACCTTCCTGAGGCCTGCAGCACCCCCTGAAGTTATGTTCACCTCTCCTGCTGCACCCTCAAGCTATTTAGGTGAGCACCCCTCCACCTGGCTGCAGCCCTTGGGAAGAATGTTTTCAAGATACCTCTTTCCAGGAAACTCTCTAGGCCCTGCTTCCATGGCTACCTTCTCTCTTCTTCCTGTCCCTGTCCCTTTTCAAGTCCTAGCCAGCCTCCTACTATCACCACTCACCAGCAACAGGGAGACATCAGACTCCATGATCTTGTCACCTAGACTCTGAGAACACATCAGATTCTCCAAAGAGCATCTTTCCTGTGTCTCTGGGCTTTGGCTCCTTTGAGTTGAGCCTCCCAGCCTCTGTAGCTCAGCAATCCTGCCATTTTCAGCTTCTAGAAGTCACCTGCATTACTTGGTCATCGACCCTCCACCCTGGTGTCTCTTGGAAGCCAGCAGGGCTGCACCTGTCCAGCTACTCTTTCCTTTCTTCCATAGTCACGACTCCCTCTCAGACAATATGGGAAAGTCTCCAGATGTAAGGATTGATGCAAGTAGATTGGGTTTGCCTGAGTATCCAGGATACTCTCCCTATCTTTAATGTCTTAGCCTGAATCACATTTTCAAAGTCCCTATTTCCTTGTCAGGTTCCATGTTTATAGGTTCCAGGGACTTATACATGGCAACTTTGGGAGAAGAGACTTTCTCTACCAGCCCTACCACATCTCATTGCATCCATGAGGCCCCTTTAGATCGCCAGTCTTGTCTTATATGTGCTGGAGGAGGAGAGGGGGTTGATGGTCGTGGAGTGGGCTCTGTCACATTTCTGGAAATCCTTGTGGGGCTTGCCTGTAGCTCTCTTTTATATTTTGTACTTACTGCCTGTTGCCTTCAGCCTTAAGTTTTGTTAAATAAATATTATAGGAGGCTCTTGTTTGGGATGAAGGCTCCTATATCAGGCCCCTGTAGAACAGACCAAATATCAAAATGGAGTCACTCATGCTGAAATTCCACATTGCCAAACCAAAACAAGTTGCTATCTGATCTTCTGAGAAATCAGAATAGTTCATAGCCAGTTTTCCCAAACGGGTCAGTTTCAGTCAATATGATAATGAAGTTTCCTCTGCTTTAATCTTTACCAAAAAAAAAAAGGTAGCTTGCAATAGCCTATTGTTAACCCTTCAGTTATTTTCCTCCTACACATTCTCCTTGTCCCCTCCTTACAAGGAAAGCAACTATGAAATGATCAATCTGCTTTTTTGTTCTTTATTTCTGCTTTCTTTAGCTCTTTCTGAATATAAAACTAACCTCTTCTGCTCAGCCCAACAGAACACTTCTATTTAAAGTGCTGCCTGATTGTCAAATCACAAATAAAACCAATTAAGATCTTTAAATTTGTTGGGATTTTGTCTTTTGACAGCTTTTAAACCAGAATTCCAGGCACCCAGAAAAGTCACATCCCACACACTGTGTGTGTTTCTCTCCTACTCCAGACTCTGAGATCCTTTGGGGCAGAATCTGTTTCTCATTCATCTAGCGAGCCTTCTGGAAAAGTTGGTTGCTTGTAGGACAGAAGAGGGGAAAAAAAGTTTTCTGATTTATTGCTTAAAGGAATTAGGGATGTAGGACACTTGTCAAAACTCTGCTGGATAAAGTATCTTAATATAGTTATTTAAAAGCATAGGTGGACTTTAGACAAATATTAGGTCACATTAACTTGCCAAGAAGGCAAAAGGGACTCCTGACCCTCTTGGACTAAAGATGTTATCTTTGTTATTTCAATTAACAGGCTAAGTACAGGAAGGCATGTCATGGAATTCCAGCCTCCCCTTGGGGAAGAGGTTTGCTAGGGACACCATCTTGGCTCCTGGGCTGCCTTAGAGCTATGAGCTTAAATCCTGTTTCTTCTCTTCAACAACAGCAGAGTTTATTGCAGGTAGATTGTTTTCAGTGTCGCCTTAGGGGCACAGGGAAGGTCGGGAACTCTATGTTCTGTTAACTCTCCATGGAATTGGTATCAGTGCAGTGAGAAAAGCTCACTGTCACCCTCCAGTTGACAGTATGGACATACTGGGTTATAGTCACTCTCACTGCTACCTCTTATTTATGCTTGGCTCTCAGGCAACCTGAATTCATCCTGTAACTTCTAAACAAAGCCTCAGGGAGAAGGGGAGGAGGGGATGGAGTAGCTGGAGGGCAGGTGGGGGATGAGGCAGCCTTTCACGTTCGAAATACACCCAGACTCAAAACATAGTGGAAACCTCCAAATACCTTCATGAATGTGTTCACTTAGGCCAATGTTCTTCTTTATTTGGTACAGCAGTCTGAATGAATGGCTCCCCAAGTTACAGGTCCTAATCCCTGGAAACTGTGTTATCTTATATAGCTCAAAAACACCAACAGGATTGAAATAAATTTGTTATACGCTTCTCTTGTCAACCTGTCTTTTGCCATAGGAATGTTGGCCATGACACAGACAATGGGGAGGAAAGGAATCACCTCTTTCCACCCTTCCAGGGGTGATGTGGCCACAAGTCAAGGAATGCCAGGAGCCCCTGGGTGGGAAGAGGCAAGGCAGAGCTTCTCCCCCAGAGGGAGCCCTTCTTGTTGACATCAGAGAGGTTGGCTTTAGATGTCTGGCCTGCAGAGTCGTCAAAGAATAAATCTCTAAATTTTAAGCCACCAAATTTGTGGTAATTTGTTAAGGAGGCTTAGGAAATGAATATATTTGGTATGTTGCTGAGAACTTATAATGTATGTTCTTTATTCACTCAACAAGTATTTACTGTAGGGCAGGCATGTAGAACCAGGGAGGCAGGCAGAAGGAGGACAGAGGACGTTCACAATCCTTAACACCCTCATCCAATGCAGAATGTTCCAAATGTGTGCACTTTTCTGCAAAGAAATTTTATAGTTTGCATCAGGCTCTGAGGGGGTCTGTGCACTCCAAAAGTTGACTATTGGTCAAAGATGCTTCCTTGACTGAGTGACTCTCCGGTAAGACCTTGAGGACAGTGTTGACAAGGAGAGAGAGTGAATGGCATGAAGCCAAAGTGCACCCTTCACTTCCCTTCGAAGAAAAGACAAAGAGGTAGTAATTTCCATATTCAGTCTTATTGCTAGAATGTTAAAGATCATTTCTTTTAACAAATATTTATCGAAAACTTGGCATGTGCCAGCTACTACCCTTAGCCAGTGGGGATACAGTGAGGAACAAAAGAGACCAACAATTCCAGCCATTGTGGACCTAGCATTCCAGTTAAGTAGATGGAAAAAATCCCAGTCAACCACAATAACTCAGGTGGTGGGCAGTGGATGACTGCAGGGATCAAGGCAGACAATGGACCTCCGGGAAGTGCTCTCTTTACACAATAGTCAGAAAACATTCTCTGCAAAGGTCACAGGTGAGCAGAGACCTGAAAGAGGTGAAGGAATGAGCCATAAAAATCCAGAGGGAAGAGAGTTCTAGGCAGAAGGAAAAGCTCTAGAGCAAAGGCCTGAGAGCAGTCTGCCTGGCTGGCTGGGACCAGCAAGTAGGTATACTAAAATGGGGGCTGGTTTAGTTTAGCCAGCAGAGAAATTAGCAGTCAACAGAGGGAAACTATTAAAATTAGGAGGAAAATTTTCCTTATGATATTAGAAGAAAATTATGTTCTGTTGAGTTGTATAGAATTTTTCTTGGGGAAGGAGCACACACACATGCATTGATGGGCAAAGTAGACTAAAGCTATCCAGAAAACAAAGGGAACTTGGGGTTTCAGGCCAATGTAAAGGAATAAGAAATTGGCCCACAGAAGAGGTGGGATAGTGTTGGTTGGATGTTTTATTGGATTTTGTTTTGTTATTTATTTATTTAGTTAGTTTGTAACTGGATCTCCTGAGCATCTGTCTAACTTTGCTGCTGGATATGGACAATAAGTCTCTGTTCATATTTGAGAGTGTAAGACAAGACAACAGGCCCTTGAGGTTGAAAGACATCAGACCCTTTCTCCAGGAAAGCGACTGGCAAACCTCATGGAAAGAAGACCTCTGAGCCAATGATTTGGCTTTAGAAGACCAAGCCTAAGGATTTAGAGAAGAATGTGAAAACATTGATTTTGGATGGCTTAGGCCAGCAGAGATGGGATTTCCAGGGTCCCAGTTCCTGAAATGCTGTTAGATTGCCAGTGCACAGCAAATGAGGGTGATAACACTCTGATCTGATCCCCAAGGACCAAAGGGAGATAACCGAGAGGAAGTGGAGGATGGTAACCCAGAGCCTGAGCTTGGAGCAGAATAGGCCTGGACTTGAGTTCCAGTCCCTCCTTTTACTCTATGACCTTGGGAGAGTTACTCCTTCTCTCTTAGGATCTGTTGTGAGGTGGAGAGTGTCTCCCTAAAATTCATGTCCACCTGGAACCTCAGAATGTGCCCCTATTGAAAATAGGGACTTTGCAGATGTGGTTAGTTAGGATGAGGCCATTTAGGCTTAGGGTAACCCCCAAATCCAGTGGCAACTATCTTTATAAAAGGGGGAAATTCAGATCAGATATATAGACACACACAGGGAGACAGCCACTTGATGAGAGAAGCAGAACAAGAGTAATGAAGCTACATGCCAAGTCAGCTTTCTGTTACTGTGACAGAATATCTGAGAAAATCAACTTCATAAAGGAAAAGGTTCATTCATGGGGGTCACAGTTTCAGAAGTTTCAGTCCATGGTCTCTCAGCTCTGTTGCTTTAGGCCTGTGGCAGCACAGTCATCATGTTAGAAGTAGATAGTGGCGGAGGCTACTCTGTAGTGGCTGGGAGGTGAAAACAGGAAAGGAATGAGATTCCAATGTCCCCTTCAGGAGCTCTTTACTGACCTAAATTCCGTCCTCTAGGCTTCACCTCCTAAAGTCCCCTCTACCTCCCAATAGCACTACAGGCTGGGGCCAAGCCTTCAACAGGTGAGCCTTTGGGGGATATCCAAGATCCAAACTATGGCATCAAGAATCCAAGGATTGAGAGCTGCCAACATAAGCTGTAAAGAGACGAGAAAGGATTCTCTCCTCTACCTTCCGAGTGAGCCTGGCCCTGCCAACATCTTAATTTTGGACTCCTAGACAGATTTTGGATTCAGGAAAATACATGTGTTTGAGCCACTGACTGTATGGTAATTTCTTGTGGCAACTCTGAGGCACAAATGCGGTACCTTCATCTACAAGTTGAAGAAGAGGAGTAGACAACATGAACCTTCCTTGTACCCCGCAGGGTGGCTCGAAGCCATCTGCAAGGGAGGCACTGCTGCACGCCACAGTGCGCCTTAGTTCTCAGAGCCATGGTGGTGCAACTGGCAGGGTAAGATCAACCCAGAAGCCACAGCTGTAGCCTGGCATACTTAGCTGTCTGCCCTGGGCTTCTGCTGCATGGAGACTCTGACCACAACCAAGTAACCTGGGGCCAGGTGCAGTGGTGCACACCTGTAATCCCAATGGCTTGGGAGGCTGAGGCAGGAAGATCATGAGTTCAAAGCCAGCCTTAGCAACTTAGTGAGGCCCTAAGCAAATCAGTGAGACCCTGTCTCTAATAAAATATAAAAAAGGGCTGGGGATGTGGCTCAGTGGTTAAGCATCCCCCATACCAATAAATAACTAAACAAACAAACAAACAAACAAATAAAATAACCTAGTAACTTACATTAACATGTGCCCTAAGAAAAAACAAGTGAAGGCAAGAAAATTGAGAGGGCTGGAGGGCAGGGACCACAAGCTATTTTTAAATAGGGTGTCAGGGACAGAGTTCTCCCCACACTGTCCCAGGCACATGATGGGTACCCTGGAAATGCTCTTTGATTCTGAGTGGAGCTGAGGCCTCCATGTGGGCAGTGAGGGGCAATTGCAGTTCCATGGCTGCTGGGTCTGTCTGCTTCCTGACCTCAGGCCAGCAGCTGCTGCTACAAAGTTCTGAAGGGCCGTTGGGGGAAGCAGCTCCTTAGGAGGAATCTGGGGTTGGGAGCCCACTGGTGCCAGCCCTGCTTGGCAACCCCTTTCTGCCCAGCAGTGCCCTTTTGTCCTGGAGAGGATCACCAGATGGCTTCCCTGGGCCTCAGTTACTCATATACAAAAAGACGTCACGATAGCCCACTTCTGTTTTGGGGGGTGGGGAGGTAAATGAGACAAATCATTTACTTAACAAGTATTTATTAAGCAGCTATAATGTGCCAGGTGTTCGTTATACTAGGTGGATACATAAGTTGAACAAAATACAAATCCCCTTGCCCTCAGGTACCTTACAGTCTTGTGGGGAGCGCAGACTTCAGTAAGCAAATTCCAAGCCAGGCTGAGTGCAGCAGAGGGCGAAATGGCCAGACAAGTAGCCAGTGCTGCTGTGGGTAGTGCCCGAAAAGCCCGTCTGAGAACTGAAAGGTGAAACATGCTGCCGGTTTCTGCTGTTTGTAATGGGAACCATTAAAATGTGCTAGTCAGTGGAAGGACAACTGACTTCTTTATAATATTGGTTTTCGAACCCCCAAATAGGGTAAGCTTTTCAGGAATAAAGGCTTATTTCATCCCAAGAGGGATTCTGCTTTCTGGATTTTGTTTGTCATTTAAAAAATTTTGTTTGTTTTCTTTTACATGAATGAAACACTGCCATTCTCTTGGACCTGAAAGTCAGGATGAAATACTGCAGATGAACAATGAAGTATCCCACCACCCCTGGACACCCTTTGTAAGCCCCTCCTAGATGTCAAAGACCCTGACCCTAACCCTATCTCTGTCCCCAGGGAGGCGCCACACCCTAAAGGCTGTATCTATGATTCCCTGTCTTCACTTACACTTTTACATGTTTGCCTGAGGAAATTCTCTGTTTACCTGACAATATATTTGCTTTGACTTTTTTCCTGAGACTTTTCTGAAGAGGTTTTAGGTTCACAATGAATTTAAGAGGAGGGTTTGCAGATACCTGATATCATCCACGCCTTCACATCTACATGGCCCCGTTATCGACATACTCCACCAGAGTGGCGCCTTGGTTACAGCTGATGAGCCTGTACTGAAAGCCATCACACCCAGTCCTCATTAAGATTCACTCTGTGTGCTGTACATTCTATGGGCTTGGACAGTGTCCGTCATTAGAGCATCATACGATGAACGAATCCAGAGGCTGAACTTTGTTCAAATGAAAAACGTCTGCCTTAAGTTTATATCTTAAGAAGTCATTGCCAAACCTCAGGTCATCTAGATTTCATCCTAAATTATCTTCTAGAAGTTTACGGTGTTGCATTTTTTATTTAAATATGCAACCCATTTTGAGTTAATTTTTGTGAAGGGTATGGTAAGGCTTGCATTCCAATTCATTTTTGCATACAGATGTGCAATTATGCCAGCACCATTTGGTGAAAAGACTCACCTTTCTTCATTGTATTGTCTTTACTCCTTGATCAAGATCACTTGACTCTATTTAAGTGGGTCTGCTTCCTGGCTGTCTATTCTGTTGCATTGGTGTATTTGTTCATTTGCCAGTATCACTGTCTTCATGACTATAGCTTTATGGGCCATGTTGTGAAGGAGTGGTGTCTTGGTAGGATTGAGTCTTCCTATACAAGAACATGGGATACGTTTTCACTTATTTAGTTAACCTTTGATTTCTTTGATCAGAATTTTGTGGGTTTTCTCATTAAAACCTTGTGCATTTTTTGTTGGATTTATGACAAGGTATTTTGTTTTTGGTGATGTGGGTGAACCTGGTATCATGTTTTTAATTTCCAATGTTGCCTGCTTGTAACTGGTATATAGGAAAACGGTTGACTTTTGTATATTAATCTTGTATCTTGCAACCTTTCTGTATTGCTATAATTGATTCTAGGAGGGTGTTTTTCCTTTCCTCCTTCTATCCCTTGCTCCCTTCCTTTCCTAGTCATTTTTATCAATTCTTTTACGTTTTCTACATAGACAATCGAGTCATTTGTGAACAAAGAGAGATTTATTCCTTCCCAATCAATATGTCTCTCATTTGCTCTCCTAATCTTACTGCATTAGCTATGTCTTTTGGTATAATATTGAAGGAGTGGTGAGAGGGAACACTTCTGCCTTGCTCCTGACCTTAGTGGGAAAGCTTCTGCTTTCTTGCCATTAAGTGTGATGTTAGCTGTAGAGCTTTTGTAGATTTTCATTTCAAGTACAGGAAATTCTCTATCCCTTATTTACTGGGAGCTTTTTTTATTATAAATAGATGTTATATTTTTGTTAAATATAGTTTCTCCATTTATTAACATGCTCATGTGATTTTTCCTTCATTAGCCTGTTGGTGAATTAGATTATATTAATTTTTTTTTTTTTGTGGTACTGGGGATTGAACTCAGGGGTACTCGACCACTGAGCCACATCCCCAGCCCTATTTTGTGTTTTATGTAGAGACAGGGTCTCACTGAGTTGCTTAGTGCCTCGCCATTGCTGAGACTGGCTTTGAACTCGCGATTCTCCTATCTCAGCCTCCCTAAGTGCTGGGATTACAGGCTTGAGCCACCGCGCCTGGCTTAGATTATATTAATTTTCAAATGCTGAATAAGATTTGCAGATCTAGGGTAAATTTCACTTGCTAGTGGCATATTATTATTTTTTTAAATTTTTATACAATATTAGATTAAACTTGCTAATATTCTGTTGAGGATTTTTGCGTCTGTGTTCACGTGAGACATTGGTTTATAGTTTTCCTTTTTTGTAATATCTTTGTTTTGTTAGCTATTAAGACACTGCTGGCTTCACAGAATGAGTTATAAAGTATTCCCTCTGCTTCTGTCTTCTAAAAGAGATTCTAAAGAATCAGTATAAGTTCTTCCTTAAACATTTTGTGGAATTCACCAATTAGTCCATCTGGGCCTGGAGCTTTCTTCAATATATTTAAAAATATGGGCCTATTTAAATTGTCTCTTTCTTCTTGTGTGAAATCAAGGAATTAGTCCATTTCGTCTAGATTATCAAATTTATTGGTATGAAGTTATTCTTATTATCCTTACAGTGTCCATGGGATCTGTAATAATGTCCTCTCTTAGTTTCTGTCATTCATAAATCGTGTTCTCTTTCTGAGGGTAAACTGACTAGAGGCTGATATATTTTGTTGATCCTTTCAAGAACTAGCTTGGGGAATTACTGATTTTCTCTACTGATTTTCTGATGTATGTTGTAGTTATTATTATTTCTTTTTTTCTGCTTACTTCAGATTTACTTTACTTTTCTTTTTCGGGTTTCCTGAGGTGGAAGCATGCGTGATTGGTTTTAGATCTTTCTTCTTTTTTAATATATCCTTTCAATACTAGAGTAGCACTGTTAGTAGAAAAGCAAAAAACACTTTTGCTACTGTCCATGAATTTTGGTAAACTGTGTTTCCATCTTCATTTAGCTAATAATGTTTCTAATTTATTTTGACATTTATTCTTTGATCCATGTGTTATTTGGAAGTGCACTGCTTAATCTCCATGTATTTTGAAATTTCCAGTTATATTTCTTACTGATTTCTACTTTAATTCCATGTGGTCTGAGAGTGGACATTTTGCTTCTTGTTTAATTTTTATTTTTTGTTAATATGTATTTTATGGCCCAGAATGTGATCTGTCTTGGTGCATGTTCCATATGACCCTGAGAAGGATGATATTCTGCTGTTATTGAATGAAGTAGTCTATGGATGTCCATCTAACCAGTTGATTGATGGTGTTTTTGAATTCAATTATGTCCTTACTGATTTTCTGCCTGCTGAATCTGTCCATTTCTGATAGAAGATTGATAAAAGTCTCCAACTTTAATAGCAGATTCATCTATTTCTCCTTGTAATCCAATCAGTTTTCACCTCATGTGTTTTGACATTCTGTTGTTAGATGCATACACATTAAAGGTTATTATATCTTCTTGGAGAATTGACCCCTTTATTTTTACAAAATGTCCTCCTCTCTCCCTGACAACTTCCCTTGCTTTGAAGCCTGTCTGCTATAAATATAGCTACTATCCTTTTCTTTTGATTTTAGTGATACTGTGGTACACATTTTTCATTTAATTTAGTTTAAATCTATATTTCATTCTATTTCAAGTGGGTTCCTGTCAACATCATATAGTTGAATCATGCTTTTCTAACTCATTCTGACAGTCTCTGTATTTTAATTGACTCATTTAGACCATTAGCAAATTCAAAGCAATTATCGATATAGTTGGATTAATATGCTGTATTACAGAAGATATATACATAAGCTTACATAATTGGATACATTGTTGCTATTATGTTCAACAAATTGTTTGATTAAGAATAAGTAAATCAAAAGTTTTAATTTTACCTTTGCCTTTTCTTTTGATGTCTTCCTTCCTTTATGTAGATTTGAGTTTCTGAATTATCTCCTTCTCACTCAAGATCCCTTCTAACATTTCTTGCAAGGTAAGCCTATTGGCAACAAATTCTTTAAATTTTCGTCTGTGACAGTCTTTATTTCTTTTTCACTTTCAAAAGTTGATTTCAGAAGATTTCAATTCTAGGTCGGTGGGATTTTTGTGTGTGTTTGTTTCTGTCAACAGTTATAATATTTCACTCCACTCCTTGCCTGCATAGTTTCTGAGGAGGTCAGATGTAATTCTGATCCTTGCTCCTCCATTGGTGAATTGTTTTTCCTTTGTCTTCCTTCCTTTGTTTAGTGCAGGCATTTGTCCTACTTGATGTTCTCGGGGCTTCCTGGATCTGTGGTTGTCATTATGCCTATGTAACTCCTTTTATCATCCCTTCAGTTCTTGAATATTCTGTCCTCATTTAAAAAAAAAACCTCTTCATTCTCTTCTCTTTTCAGTTTTGGAGATTTCTATGGATGTTCATTTATCCTTTTGTATCCATCTGGCCTTGGCTTCAGGGCCCCCATGGACACCAGTATGCACAGCATGTGCATATACCCTATGCCCATCTCCTGTGTACTCTAAATCCTCTCTAGATATTAGATATTAGTAGAGTACAAATGCTGTGTTAATAGTTGATACATTAGATTTCTTAGAGAATGCTGCCAATAAAAAAAGTCTGTACCTGTTCAGTAAGAATGTGATTTTTTTCCAGTAGTTTCAATCCACAGTCGAACCCATGGGTACAGAACCCATTGATCTGGAGGGTCGATTGTACCCTCAAGCTCAGAAATTCTTTCTTCAGCCATGTCTAGTCTACTAATGGGCCTGTCAAAGTCATTCTTAATTCATGTTACAGTGGGTTTGGTTTTTATCTTTAGCGGTTCTTTTTATTCCTTCCTAGGACTTCCATCTCTCTGTTACATCATCCACCTGTTTTTTGGCACATTGTCTACCTTATCCATTAGACCCCTTAGCAGAGTAATCGTAGTAGTTTTAAATTCCTTGTCTGATAATTTCAATATCCCTGCCATATCTGGTTCTGACACTTTCTCTGTCTTCAAACTGTGCTTTCTCCTTTTCATCTGCCTTGTAGTTTTTCGTGAGAGTCATTTATAATGCCTGAAGCACAGTTCCCATCACTTTCTGCTCTGATGTGTTTTGATGTGTCTGGATCTTCCTTTGAGAGGCAGCAGTTTGCCTTGTACCCTCACTTCTCCTATAGATCTAAGACAAAGATTTTTCAGTTTCTTCCGTTTTTTCCCCCGTTAGGATGCAGTGTCAAATTTCAACCTCCTTACATGTGAAACTGAAAAACAGAAATTCTTTTTACTTCTTGTTTGAATTTCATATAAATAGAATCACAACATTTGCTTTCTTATGACATTTGCTTTCTTTATTCAACATCATGTTGACAAGATTCATACCTAAGGATGGATGTGGCGGTTCCCTCATTTCCACAGTAGCTTAATAGCCCACGGTGTGACTGCCACCATTTGTTTTGTTCCCCCACTCATTGATGGCTGTTTGGGTTGAGCATAGTAATAAAGACAAGTACTTATACAGATCAATAATCAGATCAGCAGAAGAAAATAAAGAGCCCAGAAATAGAAGGACCCATTATACAGAAGTCTATTTAGTCCAGGACTGACATCACAGATCAAAGGGGTAAGGGATAAATTTAGTCAATAAAAAGGGGATAGTAAATATTATAGACAGAGAAGTCAATTCTGATTGATGAAAGACAAAAAAGTAGGAGATAAAAAGTTAAAACATCTTAGAAAATGCTATGTAGAGGTTTTTAACCTATATGTCACAGACCTCCAATGAGTTGGAAAATAGGATTTAGGAGGTTCATGAATGTGGACAGGAAAAAAATAACTATTTTGCTCATCTCTAAATTAAAGATTCAGTTATGAAAATGGGCAACACAGCAGAGCAGTCTCAGTACCTGTAACGTCATCACTAATAAAAATATAGATATTTTCACATCACATTGTAGGTATCGTGTAATTTTATTTATGCTCTTCAATATTGGGAAGTTTATAGCCATTATTAGATATTCTGCCAAATCTACTAATTTATTCCTTCCCCTTTGATCTGCAATGTGAATGCATGCCATCTCAATCACTATCACTGTGAACCAAGTGTGGTATCTAACAGGCAAGTCTTTCTACTTTGTGTATTGGGTCTTCTTAATCTTTGGCTTTTTTAATATTAATTTTAGAAATAGTTCCTCAAATTCCATGAAAAACTTCCTGGAATGTTGATTGGAACGTCATTGAATCTCTAAGTTGTTTGTTTATGCCCTTCGATAAATTCCGTGGGTTTTGCAGGAAAGACTTGTTCATCTTTTGTCAAATCTACTTCTCGGCCTGTCCTTCTACAATACCTCCCTGCCCACCTCACACACCTACCTGATGGCGTTGCAACTGGAAATTGTACTTTCTAAAATTATATTTTCTAACTGTCTTGCCAGTAGAGGAAAGCAAATGCTTTTGAATTATGATCTTTTTATCCTTTGACTTTACTAAACCCACTTATTAATTCTTACTTTATTTATGGAACCGTTGGGATTTTTCTATGAAAATCGTATCATCTTTAATTAATGTCTGTTTTACTTCTTTGAATCGGATCCTTATGCCTTTTGTGTGTGTGTGTGTGTGTGTTTTATTACATGACTGGTATTTTCAGTACAGTATTGAATGAAAGTGGGGATTTTGAAAAACTTCTAAATTTTGTGTTTAGTATGGCTTTTGGGAGATATTGTGCATTAGGTTAAAAAAATTCTATTTCTAGATTACCAATTCAAAAAAAAAAAACTAAATAGATGTTGTTATTTGTTTTGTTTTATTCCTTAAGGTAATAACTACGGGAATACATGCATATGCTAGTGGAAAAGACCCACTAAGGAGAAACAGAGGATGCAAAAGAAAAGAAACAACCCCAGCACAGAAGTCCTTGGGAAGGCTGAGGGTGGTTTTTATGTATTTCTCTGACAATATGAAGTACTTAACATAATGCTGGCCTAAGCCTAGTTTCTATGGCTGCTGTGACAAATCACTACAGACTTAGTGCCTGGAACAACACAGATGTGTTCTCTTGCAGTTCTGGAGGTCAGAAGTCTGAAGTCAGTGTCACTTGGCTGAAGTCAAGGAGTCAGTGGGGCTCCATTCCTTCTGGAACCTCTGTGGGAAAATCTGTTTCTCTCTCCAGCTTTTAGAGGCTGCCAACAATCCTTGGCTTGTGGCCCCTTCTTCCATTTTCAAAGCCAGTAGCATAGTATCTTCAAATCTTTCTCTGCTTCCTTTATAAGAATGCCCTTCCCCTACATTAGAAGCTTTGCCAATGAGTAGGCCCACCTGGATAGTCCAGGATTATCACTTTATCTCAGAATTCTTAACTTAATCTCATCTGCAGAGTCCTTTTGCATATCAGGGCATATTCACAGGTTCCAAGGATTAGAATGTAGACATCTTTGGAGTCCATTATTTAGTTTGCTAACCTTAACATGCATTAAACTAAATCCATGTTGGTTTTGTAGGCCAGAAATGGTCCAATATTGGCAGTTCCTCGTGATTCCACTTAAAGTTTCTTGATATTATTATGAATACTAATAAGAAAAGAGAAGATAATGTTGCTATAAACTGTCAGCTCCAGGCCTATCCTACTGTTTTGGGAACAATGTGTTGGCAATTTCCAGTTGATTGCACGTGCTAATGGAGCCCCAGGTCTTTGGTATTTTCTGTACTTCAGTATTTCCTGGAAGGATAGGTAGGTTCCAGTTCCCAAGACCACTTAACCCCTAATGTCTTAGAAGGAGACAGCTTAAGGACTGTGGAAAGAGATCTCCCACAGAATAAGGATGTACGTCCCTCTCTCCCGCCATAAGCCCCTCTACTCCAAAGTGCCAACACTCTCTTGAGGCAAGAGCAGATATAAAAACCTTCCATGTTGTAAATAGTAAGGCAGGAGAAAAATAGTGCTGGTGCCATGCAATACTATTTTGGAGACTGAGGCCAAAAGGGAAAAATTAATCTGGTCCCGTCTTTAATTTGGCATTTTATTTACCTGGATTTTTTTGCATTGTGTGTGTGTGTGTGTTGCTGGGGATTGAACCCAGGGCTTTGTGCATGCGAAGCAAGCATTCTACCAACTGAGCTACATCCCCAGTCCTTTAAAATCATTTTTGACCTACAAAACTGACATTAAATATGATTTAACCCAATGTATGCCAAGCAGAGTAGGCTAAATAATGGGCCCTAATGGTGTCCACATTTAATATCGCATTAAACTATTATTTATTATGACGATTAAGTTTTTGGCACTCCTTAAATTTTGCTCCCAGCACTTTACTCTCCTCACCTGTTTTTGCCTTGTTTATGCGTCTATATTTGTGGATATTTTCTCTAATGAAAGTTGGGGATGGTTACTCCCAGCGAAAGTTCAAACTTTATCTGTGGAGGAAAACATGAGGCATTCAGGATTAACAGAGATGATAACAAGAAAGGAGGGCCATCCCCAACCTCTGAAACGCCCCTTGTCCAAGTGATTTTCTCTGCTGCCAACTGCCTTTTCCAAGTGAGAAAGAATAAACTAATTTTATACCTATTCAGCCCAATAAAGCTGGTTGCCCTACCTCTAGCTCCAGTGATAAGAGGCAGGAACAGTTCATTTTCCATTGCTAAGCAACAGCCAAAACAGAGGACAGCATCTGTGCCAGGCCCCACCGACTGATAGGATCACCGTCTAAAGTTCTTGTTTGCATTTTGAAGTCAACAATAATTGTAGTTCTCTATTAGTGTTCATTAAAATGTTTTATGGCTGGCCTAACTCCAGTCTCCACTCAGCGGTTTAAACGCATTGTCCTCCTAGGGAAGGAAATATTTGCCAGTATAAACCCTGTGCTGATTTCCTTAACTGTTTTCCCCTTGAGAGGCCTGGAAACTGGTCACTAACTGCAGTTCCCTAGACCAGGAGAACAAGGCCCCTCTGGAAGGTTCTGGAAGAGAGAGAGGTGGAAAGGAAAGCTTTTCTATCTTGGAGCTGGCTTCCTTCGTCCTCACCGTAAAGTAGGCCAGCGGCACATAAGTCAGTGAGTGAACCCAGCTCTTGTTTTTTTCCCTGGGCCGAGAGCACCACCCAACTTTCCCCAGGCTGGCAGGGAAGTTTGGAAAGAGCCTCTGAGCCTCTTTCCGTGGACTCAGAGCCAGAGAAGGGCAGTACCCACGGACGCCATCAGCTCCTGCCCCGATGCTCGGGAAAGGGTCAAACAGTGGCCTCAGTGTAATGGCCCCAAGTCTCAGCCAGCTTGAAAGAGCCGCGCCTGCACGCCGCGTCCGTCCCGGGTGTTGACTCCCGCAGCGGAGACGCTGCAGCGCCCCCGGGCAGCAGGCGGGCCCAAGGTAACCTTAGCCTCAGCCCCGGTTTTCAGTGGCGAAGTCGGCTCTGAAAACAAACCCAGAAAACTGCTCAAAGCAATGAATGAGGATGTGATTCTCCGTTTCAGACACCATTCCGAAAACACCCTTCCACTCAGCACTTTCCAGGACAGCGGCTGCTGGCGCTGCTCCTCTTTTCTCCTCTTGCCTGCTGAAGGTTTCTTAGGGCCGTCCCGGATCGCAAGCCTGCTCGCGCCCCCTAGTGCACGCAGGAGCAAAAGCCACCGAGAGTTGTGTCTGGAGGAGGACAGGCCATGCCAGGCCAGGAGAGCCGGAGGGAGGACCTTACTCAGTGAAGTCTGGGTCAGGAACCCGCACCATTCCCGATTCCGTTCACCACTTAGGAAGTGGCTTTCTTGGGTTCTCCCCAAGCCTTGTACTGACTCATCCTTCCTCTCCTGGCTGCTGTGGAGCAAGAAGCTCTTTGAGCCCTTAGCTAAAAGAAGTGAAGACCAGCCAGTCAAATACACTAAGCTCATGGGGAAGCTACGAAAGGAGCCTTTGCTGTGGTCCATCTGTGCAGAAGCCTGGTGGCTGTAAAGGAGACACTCTGAAAGTTAAGGTCATTTGTTGTTAACTGTGGTTAGAAGGTACACTTATTTCTCCTTGGGTACAGAGGCACCCGAGGGCTTTGTTGCCAAACAACAGACAAATATGAGGAGCCAAGTAGCACTCAACAGCAAGTTCCTTGTGCCCTGGTAATTCTGTAGTTCCTTCTCTTTCCATCAGTGTTTTCTCTAAAAAAAAAAAACAAACAAACAAAAAACAAAAAAAAAAACAAACCGGCAGGAGAGAGGCAGAATATAAAAAGGAAACTTGTCAGGAGAAGCCAAAGCAGGAGGGGTGCTGAGGTATCAGGAGACATAGAAACTTTTAAGAAAGACTTGATATCCTCCTGCCAAGGATGTCTATCTACCAAAAAGCTCAGTTCCTCAACCAAATAGTCACTTAAACAGTCTTCCCAGGTGGACTGTTCTAATTAGAGAGTCAAGAACAGGGACAGAAAACAGGTTTCATATTTTGGATCACCTTTAGTCAATTGAGGACCCTACTGTGCTATATTGAGAATGCTCCTGAAGGTTCAGGTTGAGAAAAAGCATCATGATTGATTAGTGATGTCTGCCATGAGCACAGAACAGAGGAACTAGTATACATGCTGACTGGGAAAGGGGATAAGGGAATGTATTACATAAGAAAGCTAAAACAGCGTACCTTTCATTGGTATTATTGATCATTCTTATATCAGGAGCTGAACTGATTGTGTGATTTTTCCAATGTCCCAAGTTTTCTAAGGTCCAGAGAACTTGCTATTCCCATCTTCCCCTTTCTTGGTTGGCAGAACCTTGCGGCTGACCAGAGGGTGGATGTAGAATCACAGCTGGATAGAAGAGAGAAGGCATCCAAGTGAAGGATCATCTGCCCCAGGTCTTCAGGCTGACCTCTTTCTCCTAAATCTCTTGCCCTCCTCCTTTCCTTCCCTGCTTTGCTGACACCCTCCCCAGCTTGAATGTTATCTCCTCAGGGAACTCACATGGCACCTCAGACTCTCCTTAGGGGCCCCTATCATCATTGTCTCATCATTTGTAAAGTTATTTGCATGACACCTATTCCCTGCCAGACTGGAAGATTGGAGAGAGGAGATCTGGGACTTACTTATTTGCCTCAGTGTCATAAGGAGCTCAGTACAGTCCCTGACATGTCACCTTTGTGAAGTAGATGCTTAACATTTTTTTTTTGTACCAGGGATTGAACCCTAGGGCACTTAACCACTGAGCAACATCCTCAGCCATTTTTTTTGTATTTTATTTAGAGACAAGATCTCATTGAGTTGCTTAAGGCCTCGCTAAGTTGCTGAGGCTGCCTTTGAACTTGAGATCCTCCTGTCTCAGTCTCCCGGGCCACTGGGATTACAGGAGTGTACCACTGCACCCAGCAGATGCTTAACGTGAACTTGGAGAGATTAAAATTGATTTCCACTCCTTGTCGATCAGACGGAAGAGATAAAGCTTATAGATTTGGTATCAACAGGAAAAGGAGAGGGTGAGAGGAAGGCTGGATTGATCACAGCTGGGCAGAGAGGACAACTCAAGATCATGGCTTTATTCCTCAGGAATCTGAGTTTAGCCTTTCCAAGACTGCGAGTGTCTAGAATTCCATTTGCCAAAATACAATTCTAAAAAAGAAAAATCCAAATGAGAATTGAATAGAATCAAAGGGGAGGAAATCAAACGTTGAGCATCCATTTACGTTGCCGAGAAAGTCATATAAAAATAGGTCACATTTTTGTGTATCGGTGGCTGTTTTGAGCCACTGTAGTCTGCCACAGCAACCTAATTGCCAAACAATATGTTGCTTTGCCATGGGACCATCTGAAATCTAAGAAAGTAGACAAGCCCAGCAGTTTCACAAGCTTATTTTTTATAAGGCAAACGTCAAAGACTTCTACCCACTTAATTGGCCTTGTAAATTACTACCTTGAATATCAGTTGCAATACAAGGGGAAAGGGAATACAATATTGTTCTTGGCTCCCTAGAATCTCTTCAGGCACCATAGGACTGTGTTGCCACAAGCACTGGTGGAGGGAGAGTTAAGGAATGGGACTTGAATGACTCAGTAGCAGGAAAAGTCCAGCAAGGTCTTCCAAAGACTAGCCTTGGATGAAGAATTCAGTCATGGTTTCCCTGGACACCTGCAAAAGTCTGAGTTTCTTCTCTTTCAGGGGAGGACAGTATACTTCCATCTTATCTGACTGTATGTTATGGTTTGGCTACACGGTGTTCCCCCAAAGATCCTGGGAATGTGCCCTGGAAGGGTTCATCTTCCCTGTGGCCCCTTCCCCACTTCCCCACTTCCTGACCCCTCCATGAGTGGAGTAGCTTTTCCTGGTCACACTCTTCCGCCGTGATGTTCTGCCTCACCTCAGACCCACAGCAATGGAACCAGCCAACCACAGACTGAATCTCTGAAACTGTGAGCTAAAATAAACTTTTCCTTTTCTAAGTTGTTCTTGCCAGGTATTTTGATTGCAGCAACAAAAAGCTAACTAACACACCATACCAGGGGTGCAGGCTCCTCCCCTGCCAGCAGGGCCCATCCAAAAGCAGGCCAATAGCTGGGATGAACAGGAGACTCAGGGACGTGCTATCTGCAGCAGGACTACTGCCTCCTGTTTGAGGTTACTGTGGAGGACAGCTTGCTGGGAAAGGTACCCACTCCGGGTTCTCACAGCACCCTGCAAGCCTCTACCCCACATGGTGCTCCTGAGTCCTAGGCAAGGAGCTCTGTCAACAAAGGTGCCACATCCGTCTCATTGGAGGTGTGCCCCAGGACCAAGCACAGTGTCCACCCTCTGAACCCTGATGAATAAATATTTGCTGATGGAGCAAAAATACAAGAGTAAAACTTTACAGATGTAGAGGGGCTAACTGTCAATCAGAGCTTTCTAATCATTAGAAATGTCTAATGATGGAATGGTCTGGCTTGAAAAGAACCTCTCGGGTTCAGCAGCTCCTCAATATAAATTCTAGTTCTCTTGAGCCAGCAGCAGAGCACTTGGTGGTAGGAGATAGTATTAGCCAAATGTGAGCCAATGGGCTCTGGGGTCACACAGATGGATCTGAGATCTGGATCTGCTGCCTCTAGCTTTGACACTTCAAGGCAATTTGCCTCCATGTCCACATCTGTAAAATAGGGATAATGATCTGGTTTGAGTCCCCCTACAGAAGAGCCTGAGACAAGGATGTGAGTAGCTTATTTGGAAAGTGGTCAGGAAGCGGGAGGGAACCTGAGACAGAGAAAAAACAAAACACAAAGGGGCGCTGGTGAGCCCTGCTAGCCAAGTGGGCCTCACTCCTGTTCCAGAGTCATGGAGGAATGCCAGGGACCATGCCAGGAATTGTCCCTATGAAGGATTGAAAGGCTAGGCATCCCTCACCCACCTCCCATCCCCCACCTTCAAGGCAGCCTCCCCTGCTCTTCCAGGCTGCAGGTACTTGCTTATAGGATGAGGCCCCTCCTCGTCTCCCCAAATCAAAGGACACTGGAGGTGACGAGCCGTTCATCTCCACAGCAGTTGGAGTCAGAGGTGAGCAGAGGGGACATGGCTCAGGCACTAAGTGTCCATTGTGGATAATTCCGTGGTTTTAGAATGGATTGGGAGCTCCATAAAGGGGCGGGAGCTTATCAAGTCCATAGTCACTCAATAAACAGATTCTCAATAGCTAAGGCTTAAATAAAATAATATTCTAAAGTGCTTAATACTGTACCTGAAAATAAAGTGCCAGATGTTGCTATTATTATTTCTCTTTATTAATAGACAATGATACATTTCAAGAGAATCCAGCCTCATTTGGGGTGAATTTGTAACCTTTAGGCTTATAGATTTGCTTGGAGAATTCACTGTTTTGGAAGAGGTCAGCAGATTTCTGGTCTTGACCTACAGAATGGAAAAAGCTCTATATGAGGCAGGCCAGCCTTTTAGACATCTGGGCACATTGGAATTTCTCTTTGGCTTTTATTAAAGCCACTGCCTTTAATACTCTCTGACATGTGGCCTGATCATATTCTGAGTTGAACTGACAGTTTTAAAGCAGAAACAAGGGGATTGTGTCAGGAAGAATTACCTGGTGGCCCCAGATGTCCTAAAATGGTGGTTTAACTGGGGGACTCATGAAAAAAAAGTGCAGTGTCAGGCTGACACCCCATAGTTTGAGTTCAAGCCCTGCACCAAGGTGTACGAAGAACCAGTGGCAGGAATGTTTTCCAACCCACAAATCTGCTCCTGCAACCCTCTGAGCCGGTTTCTGCTATGTTAACCACAAGGAACTCCCTGCATGTCCTTCTGCCCCTCAGCAGGACACCAAGAGGCAAGGGGCAAGCAGGATGGGTGACATCTTTTCTTGCTAGATAAAGACCATGGTGTAAAGCTGCTTTGGGAAATCTCTGCCCTTGACCTGGATTCGTTCACTAAAGGAAATTTCTTTTCTACCTCGAACAGATTTGGCTTTAAGGAAGAAGACAGGTGCTGCTCCCTGAGAAGCCCATGTGTCCAGGGTCCGAAGGACAGAGAAAACAAGTGGTGGCTGACAAGGAATCAGTGGTGCCCACAGGTCCTTGGCAGGGCTCCTCCAGCTTTGGAATCCCAGATGAAAACTCCCTTCTTTTAGGACCTAAGCCCATCCTAGCAGCTCCTGCCTGGTTTCTACCATCACCCACTTGGCACCTGGGGACACTCCACCCTCAAGACCAAAGTTCCAGTTTGGGGATATTTAATTTCAGGCCTAGAGAGATGGGTGTCAGAAGCTGGCAGTCTATTTTCATATGACATAAGGTGCACAGCCATCAGTGGACCCAAGCAAATGCACCTGGTTCATGCTGGCATAGTGATGCCCAAAAAGGGGGTTTAAAAATATGTCAGCATGAGCATCCCTGTCAATACCAATGCATGCAGGAAGCAGAAGGAGGCTCCCAGGACAGCTCTGTCGGGTCTAGCATTCAACTATTTAGTAGCCGAGTAATTACTGTAATAATTAATTTCCGTTGCTTAATCTAGCAATCAGGCATGTCACTTTACACATGGGAAAATGTTGGTCCCTGTAGGGGTGCGAGTGTGTGTGTGCGCGCGCCTGCGCGTATGTGTATGTATCTAAAATACAGAGCAGAGCTTGTTGTTTAGTTAAGATTTAAAGATCAGTTTGTGCAGTAAATAAGATGCTTTTAGGGCTGGGGATGTAGCTTAGTGGTAGAACATGTGCTTAGCATGCATGAAGACTTGGATTCAATCCCCAGCACCAAAAGAAGAAGGAAAGAAATGCTTTTAGTTTAGTTTGCAGTTACAGGTTTGGAAGAAAAGCAGAAAGGTAAATAAAGAGAAACACAACTTAAACACGCCAAACATCAAATGCCAACTTTGCAAAATTTTGCTCAAGGACGTTTTGTCTAAATGTTATAATTTGTGACTTTGTTGATGAAAATCTGAAAGGAACGAATCCTATCAAATCCTGCCCTGGGCTTTTTAACGCTGTGCTTCTCCAAGGATTGCTGTTAAAATCCACATATAGTCTTAAATTTCCTGGTAGCCACACTTTAAAAAAGAGTTAGTAATTATTTTTAATAAATTTTACCGAATACAATGCATCTGAAACACTATGACTCCAAAATATTTATTAATAGAAAATAACCAGATATCTTACCGACTTTTCTTCATACAAGTCTTCAAAATCCGCTCAGTAGCCACGTGTGACTAGAGACCTCCTATGGGCCAGAGCAGAGATACAGGATACTGGACGGAGTCACTTCTGTGACAACATAGCTTAAACAGAGATGATAACTTTGTTGTAAGGATAACACTGTCTCAGGATGATTTGATTCAAAGTAAGCATTTATTAGACACATTGATAGATTAAAGAAGGGATAATGTTTGTCATCCTTAAACCTTCCCTTTGTGTTAATTTTTTGTGTTGGTTTTATTTCCCACATCTTGAATTGGGCCGGTTTGGAAGAGGGTTGGGAAAATGTTGCCAGTGGTGCTATTAACAATTACTCGGAGGTGGATTGTCTTTAAATGCAAGCATATATTTGATCACACCAATCATCAAATATAAGCAATTAATGCAAAAATGTTGGGTGTGCTGAAGCACCCCAACTAACATTCAATGCACACTAATTAAACACTATAAGCAAGTCACACTCTCCTAGGGCAACTAAACACTACCAGCAATTCACACAATCTTAGGGCAATCACGAGCCCCAAAAACCTCCAGACTTCTCTTAGCCAAAGAGCAGACATTGTCTTTGTCTGGTGGGTTCTCTTCAGCCAACGGCTAGATGTCAGGGAATGGTGGCGTTGATCCAAGGATGGACAGCAAGGTGGCCAGTCTCACTGATGTCCTTGGAGCCAAAGCCCCCAATGTGGCAGGACAAGCAGTTGAAATACAGTTCCAAGTTGGTGGTGTAAGTTGGTGATTGGTTACACCCAGTGAAAGTCAGTGTCCATTGGTTATGTCCGGTGAGATGATGTAATTGCAACTGGACATAGTCTTTGCGCATGTGCATGGATCTGTGCTCCTATCAGTTGTCACCAGTCATTGCTAAGCATGCCTATGGTTAGTGCCCCTTGTGGCCCCTTAATGATCGCAAGCAGGAATGACTAAGCATGTCAATGGCTGCTGTTCCTTATGGCCAACAACTTATGAGTCCCAGCATGTCCAGGCATGTCTATGGCATATGCTACTTACAGAAA
This sequence comes from Geosciurus inauris, assembly GCA_004024805.1. NCBI lineage: Eukaryota > Metazoa > Chordata > Mammalia > Rodentia > Sciuridae > Geosciurus > Geosciurus inauris. The sequence goes on along the minus strand of PVHX01010166.1, from coordinate 44,634 downwards.
GTAATGTCTCCCAAGAAATATTCAGAAACTCTGGAATGGCCTGACCCCTCTGCCAAGAGGATCCCCCTTCAAGGTCACCAAAGATGTTAGGGGCCCCTTCTGGGAAACTGAGGCCCAGGGTCAAGACAAACCCAGGTCCTATCCCACAGAAGGCAGGCAAAGTCACACTTGGTGAGGGGATGCAGGGGTGATGGGGGGCCAAGACACACAGGCCTGTCCAGAAAGAGAAAAAGAAGGGGAACAACGAGGGTTGGCCCACGGGTACTGAAGACACTAAAGCCTTAGGATCAGTGAGAATCTTTTTCCTTCCAGAGTATTTGTTAATTGTTTATATATCAAGACAAACTGTTCCTTAACCAGTATTCCTGTTTCATTGTTGAGGAACACAGTTCAACAACAAACGTCAATGGAGCTCCACCCAAAGAAATTCTTTGCATTCAAAAATCACTTTGTACTCCAAAAGATACCAGTCTCCTTCATCTCCTCAACATGTTTCATAAAGTCCTCATTTCTGCAGAAATCTCTGTACATTTCACCTTTTTATTTCTTCTTTCAGTCACAGCAAAATTACAGGAAGACAAGGAATGCTCCAACAATGTAAAATTACACACGAGTTTGCGTGTGAGGTTTGCTCCATGCACATGGAAACCACGGATTTCTTATCCTCAACAGCAATGTCCATCTCAGCTGATGGACAAATGGACAGCCTAATAAGTGTCTTTTTTTTTTTTTTTTTCAGTGCTGGAGATTGAACCCAGGGCTTTACCTGTGGCAAGCACATGCTGTGCTTGCCCTCCAAGTCCCCAAACTGTTCCTTAGTCAGATTCTGCCTTGCTAGTGTGAGCGGCAGGTCTCACGCATCCAGCCAGTCATGGAATAATCCTGCACTGAGTGCTTGCTTCCTGCCTGCCCCTCTGTAGGATACAAAACTACTTCACTTGTTTTCCTGCCCTTAAGGAGTTCCCTCTAGTGGGGGAGACAGATTAAAGATAAACCCAGAGGATGAGCTTTAAGTGCTGGGATAGACAGTCCAGAGGGATTGCTGGAGCGCCTGGCCAGATGCAAGAAGTCAGGAAGGACTCCCAGGGGTGGGCGGGGGCAGCAAGGGCGATGGAGGGATTGGCCCTCCAGGCATTGACAGCAAGGAGAGCAAGCGAGCAGGCTGGTGGAGGGATCTGAGCTGGGCCATTCAGAGCAGGCGAGGTGGCTGGGTATGAATGGTGGGGGAGGCATTGTGGGCAAGCAGTAGATTAGTTGCAAATGGAGGGGGCAGGGGCAGGTCACCAAGGACCCGTAACCATGGCAATGGTGATGTGTACAGTCCAGAGAAGAGCCGCAGCAGAGATTTAAGCAAAGCAATACCTGGATCTGACGTGTGTGGTTGGGGTGGGGAAAGAAGTGATTTTGTGAGCTGGCCAGACAGGAAGAGTTGTGTGTGTGTGTTTGTGTATCTGTGTGTTTATTCATGCTGAGCAAGACTCCCTGATAGCACAGGGAGTAGAAAACATAGACCCTGGGCAGAGAAGCATGGACATTGGATGACAAATTGTGGGCACCTAGGTTTTTATTAGGTGAGGGCCAGAGAGCAGAGAAAAGTGGAGAATGGTGGAGGGAGAGAAGCCATAAGTTCTATGAAGCTAGAGGCAGTGAGCAGCCAGCTAGGGGGTGGGAACCCGCGAAGGAGGAGACACGTGCATGTGTGGGAATATCCTCAAGCAAGGATGGCTGAAGGGCTTCGGAAGACAGGAATGTCCAACGCATCTCCCTGCAATGTAACTCACCCCACCCCATGGCCCACCAACCCCCACCCAGAGTGACTGGTGTTCGTGGGGGTTAGACAGTGAGAATAGCCATTAGGCATGAGATCCAAAGAGGAGCCTGAGAAGTCAGGAGAAGCAAGAAATGGGGTGTAAAGAGGGTACAGCAGGCCTCTTAGGATCACTGGAGACGGGGCCAGGATTTCATTCATACATAAGATGAGGCTTGAGTCTAATTTCTTTTAAGGTAATAAAGAAAATGATGAGAGGAAGGGAAGTGAGTGGCCATTCCGACTGTAACAATCCTCTGAGAAAACACATGGTAAGAAACTCTCCATACTTACTTTAAAACACCTTGATGTATAACTATATATAAAAGAACTTTAAGTGATGTTCAGGGCACAGGGTAGTAAACATGAAGGACTATTAGCTTAGAAAATTGCTTTCTAAGACTTTTCCAGAGAGTTCGTTAATTAAGAACGACTAAAAGATTTTTCTGTTGGTGAAACAGATGGGGCTATTAGTACATGGATGGCTAGAAGATATCTACAGGTGTGTCTCCATGCTTGCAAGCCACCCCCCCCCCCCCCCCCCGCAAAAAAAAAACCCAAAAATCCAGCATCAGAATCGAATGCCTGGAGCTCAGGACTTGGGTCCTATGTGGTTCCTATGTGCTCCTTCCTCTCCCCTGCCTTCACCTACACTTAAGAGAAGACTCTTATTTGATCTGATGGGAAAGTTAGTTGATTTTGCCATCAGAATATTGTGTTTGAGTCAGATGAGCCTCAATTAATTAGAGTATGCCACTGCAACAAAGAGTCAACCTCCTGTGCTATAGTTTGGATCTGAACTGCCCCCCAAAGGCCCATATGTTAGAGACTTTGTCCCCAGCCTGTAGCACCATTGAGAGGTGGCAGAATCTTTGCAAGGTGGGACCTAATGGGAGAAAGTTAGATCATTGGGGGTGTGTCCTTGAAGGGAAAATCGGGACTCTCTCCCTCCATGCCCTTGTTGCTTTGCTGCCGTGAGGTAAGCAGGCCGGTTCTGCCGTGTGCTCCCACCATGATGTACTGGCTCACCACAGACCCAAAAGCAACAGGCCAACCAACCATGGACTGAAACTTCCAAAACTGAAGCAAAAAAAAACCTTTTATGTTTATAAGTTGATTTATCTCAGGTATTTGTTACATTAATGGAAAGCTAACTCCTCAACCTCCAAACATGAGGACTCAAAAACCATTTATCCCTCACTGGAATACCATCTTTATGAAGGAAATCCTGGTTGACAGGGCAGCTCTGCTCCATGCAGTGATTCAGGAATTCAGGTACTTTTCATCTTGCTGCTCTATTGTTCCTTAGGGCATTTCCCTTGTCTGCATGATCAGAGCTGAGTTATAGGAATTTCCATTTTCCTGCTTATGGGAAGGGAAAAGAAGGAAATTCAAGAATCTGACTTGTCTTTTGAGTTGGAGTATAAGTTTTAAGTTGTGTTTTGAATTGGAAAAGCTGGATGAGCTCTTGGGATATCACCTGGGAGTTGTGTATATCCTTTCTTTTCACATCCCATTAGCTCACACTTCAAGGACCTCCAAGGTGAGGTCCTTGGCTTAACAGCATCTGCCTACCTTAAATTCTATTGCCATAGATGAAGGAGAGAATGGATGTCAGGCACTCTGCCTCCAAACTCTTCTTCAAGGTTCTTGGTGAAGAGCTTAAAAGGACAGAGAGTAGTAATCTCAGGAGAACAGGCTGAATCTCATTTTCTGTCTGTTCATTAATAGATGTTTGTACCTATGGCAGCCCTTGGTCTCAGAATCGCTTTCATTGTGACATACTCAATGAGGAGGTTGTGGAAGAGTCTTGTCCACTCTGAGTGTGGGGTGGTCAGCATCACCCCAGGTACTCCTTAGAAATGCAGGACTCAGGTTCAACTCCAAACATACTGGGCCCAGGTCTTTAGCAACATCTCCAGGTGATTGGTGGAGAAATGCAGTCTCCCAGCACCTTTACCTGGTCTTGACTTTGGCCTCTTACATAGGCAGTCTTCCGTTGACTTTCACAACTGGAAGAGCCCAGATAGAGCCTGTAACGGTGTTTTTCAAACTGTAACTAGGGACCTACTAGTGAGTAGTGACATCATTTTACAAGATTACACCCAGCATTGAAAGCAAGAAAAGTAGAAAATACATAGTGTAGGATTACAAAAAGAAAAGAGTGCATCACACTCATGATGCTTTTTTTCAGTTATATATACCTGTGTGTGCAAGGTCAGGACGCAAAATACAACTCTATCAAAAATCAAAAAGGTATTTGAAAGCCACGGAGGTAGGGAACTACAGGTGGGAAGTTCAGGGTCTGGAAGGCAAACAGTCCTGGGGTTGACCATCGCCTCTGACAGTGTAGCTTTGGCCAGTTTTGAACATCACATTCTCCTTTGCAAAACAGGTTAACTTTGACCTCCCAGGTTGCGACCACTGCGGAATAAATTCCCAGAGCCCCTTCCTTTTCTCTTTTTTTGTACCCCTTTTCTTTTTACGTTCAGGAAAGTGGCTTGTCGGAGACTTTTCAGCTGAAATTAACACTCGGGATTCCTAATGCTTCCATCCTCAGTTTCCCTACTTGAAAAGTAAGTCGCTTTTGCCTGGAAGATGTGTAAGGGGCTCAGCCTCGGGGATCTGTGTTAGCGAATGTGCTTCAAAAACGTGAGTACGAAGAAGGGGAAGTGGTGGAATGATCCACACCTTGTCTCGCTACCTTGCAGATGCGGAAGGGGACGCACAAGTCTCCTTGGCGCCCCCGCTTTGGCCGCCCCTGGCCCCGCAGTCTGCGCCAGAGGGCGGTGCAGCAGCGCCACCGTGTGGCCGCGCAACATCAAAGCGCCGCGGCTCTGCCTGCCACAGGCCAGTTGGGCCGGGTGGGCTGGGGATACTATGTGCTGCGAGGGAAGACCGAGGGCAGGGCATTTCGTCCTGACACCTCCCATTCTTTTTTGCACTCCCCTCGGCGGAGCCGTTCACATCATCAACTACAAAGTGACCCTCGCGCGGGCGATGCAGAGGGCACCTCGCGTGCCCCGCCCTCGAGGGGACATCTGTTTTTGTGGGAACGCCCCCTAAGCACCCCTCCTCACTAGTTCTTATTTATTGACTTGATGCTGTGCCAGACGTGCTAACCTCCTCTCAGAAAAGAACCGTAAGGGCCTTTGACCATTTATAACTGAGGAAAACAAGGCCCAAAAGAAGTAATTCGCCCAAGGTCACCTGATGAAGAAGTGACAGAGGGGAATCCAAACCTATCTCCCAGGCTCATCACTTTTGGGAGGAGATGCAGCCTTCAGGTCCCTTACTTCTCCATCTGCAGCCTTCCTCCCAGAGCGAGGAGCTTTTTATAGAGCACGGCCAGGGAGAGCTGGGGATTTAGGAAAGTTCATCTAATCAGAGGAAAGATCTCCCCGCCCCCACTTGTGGCCAACACGCTCCCCAAGGAACTCCCAGCTGCCTTCCCTTTCCGCAAAATAGGAAGGCAGGAGGGTTCCGTCCACCGGTCTGTGACATGCGTCCTTTCCTTACAGCTTCCCAGCTTGTCATTTTCAACTCTCCCACGTGAAGGAATAGAGACAGAGGTTTCCCTTGAGAGCCCAATGTTAATTATCTGCCCTACTGGTTGGGTTCTGAGGGTGCTCATGGGATACTGTTCATGATTAAATCTGCACTTGGTGAAAGTTGCCTCCAACTTTCTGAATCTATACTCTTTTGTGAGAGTAACTGCTAATGATTTTAAAGCACTTGTCAAGTGTAAGCATTTACTGTTTACAAACATAAGTGGTATTTTTAGGCTTCTTGTCCATATAAGGAAACTGGAAGCATATCAAAGTTAAGCTTCTCACCTCTGGTCACACTGAGCGGGGAGGGGGGAGGGCAGAGCCAGCGTTCAGACCCAACCTTCTTGGCTCCAGGTATGCCTTTAACCAGTGTGCTGTTGCTGAAGACAAGGCACTCAAGCCTCTTAGTTGCTTTCTGGGGCCCCGAAAGAATGAAAATGTTATCCCCAAGGAAATACGGTTTTGCAACTGTTCTATTCAAGTCCTGGTAGAACCAGATTTTTGGGGGGAGGGGGTGTATCCGGGATTGAAGTCAGGGGCACTCAACCACTAAGCCACATCCCCAGCCCTATTTTGTGTTTTATATAGACACAAGGTCTCACTGAGTTAGTGTCTTGTACTTGCTGAGGCTGGCTTTGAACTCGCAATTCTCCTGTCTCAGCCTCCCAAAGTGCTGGGATTACAGGTGTGTGCCACCACTCCTGGCTTGAACCAGATTTTATTCACACAGCTTAGGAGAAAAAAGAAGGAAAAAAAAAAAAAACCACTTTAAAAAGATATTCTCTTATGTGTTTTCTTGAGAATTTTCCTTGGTACAAAGATGGTCTTATTGCCTGAAGAAAGAGCTCATCATACCCAAGGACCAATGCCAAGCACCTATGATACCTTCCCAGACACATCATCCTTTTTACTTTGCATGGATTTATGTTTATAGCTTGAGAAAAGACATCTGCCCTTCTACAGTTTTTAAAATGGCAGCAGCACACAAACCAAAACTTTTGTGTATTTGTGTGTAGCCTACTGTGGATAGTTAGGTGGTATGGTGGATTCTATTTTCCAAAAGTGGCCACTGAAATGCATCCTGCTGTTCTTTGTGTGTGTGTGTGTGTGTTTTATGTAGAGACAGGGTCTCACTGAGTTGCTTAGCGCCTCGCTGTTGCTGAGGCTGGCTTTGAACTCGTGATTCTCCGGTCTCAGCCTCCCTAAGTGCTGGGATTACAGGTGTGTGCCACCGTGCCCGGCTCATCCTGCTGTTCTTAAAACATAACTGTGGCACTCCTCTTGAACCGGGGTGGACCTTTGTGACTGCTTCCACCAGTTGGTTATGACAGAAGTGATGGTAGTCAACTTCAGAGGCTGCTTAAAAAATACCATGCCCATCTGCCTTGCTGTCCTGGGACCTTTGCTCCTGGAACTCGGTAGACATGCTGTGAAGAAGCCAAACAATCACAGGAAGAGACGAGTTGTAGTTGACGAGTTGTAGTTGAGCTCTGGTTGACAGTCCATCTGAGGCCCCCTCATTAATCCTCAGATATGGAGCAAGTGATGCCTCAGGGGACAGAGAGGCCTGATCCCTGCTAAGCTCCACCAAATTGAACATTCTTGAACAGAATAAATGATGATCATAGATTTAAGCCACTAACTTTGTGAGGTTTTTATGTAGCAATAGATGACCAGAACAGATTCTCAGTACTTTCCCCCTCCACTATTATGATCTGCTCTGCATTGAACTTCTTCAGGCATATCATCTTCTGAACATATTGGAAGTTTCCTCTAGGGAGATATCTAGAGGTAAAATTGCTAGGCCAAGTCTAAACCTCAAAGGGGAATCGACTGAGCAGTAAAAATGAATTAACCGTATCTACATCTAACATGGATCCATCTTGAAAACACGTTAAGTAAAGGTATAAAATGATATCATGGTATCACTTTTATAAAATTCTAAAAACACTCAGAACGGTGTTGTATTTTGTGTATGGGACCACGCATGTAGTAAAAGTTTGCAAACATACAGGAAAGTGATACACACAGAGGAGGAAATGTGAAACTTGGGCAGCATCTGTAACATTTTATTACTTAAAGAAACGAAATATCCAAAACTGAACACCTGAAGCAAAACCCACAATGTTGACCTCTGTTAAATCTGATGTAGGGGCATACAGGTATTCTTTTTTCTTTTCTTTTTTTTAAATATTCTGTTTAGTTGTAGATGAACACAATATCTTTATTTATTTTATGTGGTGCTGAGGATCGAACCCAGTGCCCCACATATGCGAGGCAAGTGCTCAACCGCTGAGCCATAGCCCCAGCCCCTTCTTTTTTCTTTTTTAAAATATTTTAAAATTGTAGATGGACACAGTACCTTTATTTATTTATTTTTATGGGCTGCTGAGGATCGAACCCCATGCCTTACATGTGTGAGGCAAGCTCTCTGCCACTGAGCCACAATCCCAACCCCTGGGTATTCTTATTTTAAAAATTTCATTTATATTTCTTATATAAGCTATATGCTATTATATTATGTTACCATAATTACATAAATGTTTCATTGCTAAATGTAAAATTTCCAACTCAAAATTATAGTCACAGTCATTTTTTATCTTGTGATTTTCTGTGATCCATATGTTTGATCATATAACTGATTAGTTAAAGCAAGTCTTTTGGTCTCTGGTGGGATGATCATATTCACATATCTCTTCCTTCCCATCATGCACCTCTCCTTCCTATAGAACTCAAGGACTGTCCCTTTAAGAAAAACCCAGCAGGACTGGGAATGTTACAGCTCCTTAGCAGAGCATGAGGGATGCCCTGCGTTGACCCCAGCACCAAGAAAGAAAAGAAGTATCTGGCACTCCTTTAATGTCACTGCCTTTATATAATAGAGTGCCTCTGCCTGGAGTAATAATCCCAGGCATTTAGTTTGACCAGTTCTCACGCCTGTGTCTCATTCCATTCTCACCAACCCTCTGCGGTAGGACTGACTGTCGACCCTGGGTTGAGCACAATCCACGAGCCAGGCATGTGTCAACACTTTACATGTGTTTCCTTTTTCAAGTAGATTCTGTCATGATCCCCTCCCTCTCTTTTTTTTTTAACAGACAAAACAAACAAAACTGGCATAAAAGTTTGCTGCTATGGTTGTTATTTTCCCAATATCTTGATGGCAGAGTAAGAATAAGCCCCAGGCTTGATAGAATCCACACCCGGGCCAGACAAAGTCCACCTCCCATGGAAAAGCTGTTCTTTTTGTTATCAAATTACAGGCCAAGAGACATTCCAGAAGAGTGTCTCTCCTCGGCCGCCTGATGAATGATTCATCCTTCTAGATCCGCTCGAATGCCACCCCATTTGGGAAGTTCTCCTGCTGATTCCACAAAGGTGGTCCACGTCCCACCACACAAAGGGCGTGACTGTCCTTCCTTCTCCGCCACGGGGAGGCAGAGACTGGCCTCTGCCATTTGTGTTTGCAGCACCTAGAATGGCACGTGGCTTGAGAGCCACAAACATGCCCATTAGGAACTCTGATGAGCAACCCACTTCCTCTGAGCGCACAGTGGTACCTTTCGTGCAAAGCAGCTCACAGCTGTCCTGGCTAGTGCTATAAAATAAAAACAGGAAATCTCCACTCACCTTAAGGGAAGAAACCCAGCCTGAAGCACTATGCAACTTGAGAACTTAGATTCATAGGTAGTTTCCCTGGAGGCTCCATTAAGAAGAATTATAAGAGAACAAGAGTGAATGTGTCTCACACACTTAGCGTGTGCCTGGGTGTGCACTAGTTGATTTACATAGAATTAGTTTTGGAAATAAAAGGATCCTTCCTCCCTCCCTTCTTTCCTTTCTTCCTTTCTTTCTTCCTTCCTTCATTCCTTCCTCCCTCCCTCTCTCTCTCTACCTCTTTCTCTCTCCCCCTCTCTTTTTCATTAAACAGTGTTCTGGCTTCTGTGTTAGTGACCCCTCAGATCAGGATCTGGGGTTGGGGAGGTTTGAAGGAGAGGACAGGGTGTCTTAACTAGAATGCTTTGTCATGCGCCATCCCTGGGGGAAGAACACTGCTGGCAGTGCAGCTTCTCTGAGCCAAGGGTGGTATTTCTCATAGCCTGGGGGGCATGTGTGGCAGTGCCACCTAATGATGCCATCATGCCATGTTTTGTGAATAGTTCTTTGCAAACTGCGATGGGCAGTACTGTGTGGAGTGATCCGCACTGTGACGTGAGCTGCTGACCAAGTCTCTTGGATCAAACTTGCTTCTCTCAGGACACTCTGAAGGGATGCTGCTGCGGCAGTGTTTCTCCTCTTCGACACCACGCTCCACTCACTCATTTAAGCTTTCTGTCATGTGTGTAGAAAGATGTAAAGCCAAGCAGACAGCGGAAACCAGGGATCCAGGGACCTCAGAGCTCCGGGTCTCAGTTTCTTGTCTTCTCTGAGTCTTGACATCATTCTGTCCTCCTGCTGCTCAAGAAGGACAGCACCAAGCACTTGAGAATGCAGTGTGGACAGGCCAAGTCCCACACGTGACATTTTGCAAAAAGGTAGATGTTATCAGTGAAGTATGTTTATCAAGCTTATGTCATGGAACAAACATTGTAGCTGGTTCTGTGAAAGTTGCAAGGGAAACTTAAAGTTTAATGTCTATCCCCCCAAAACTCAGTCTTGGAGACAGAGGCAAAACAAAAAACCTATTCAAATTTTATAAACGAGTTCATATTCATTTAAACATAAACACTTATGCCCAAGTTTAAATGCCCATGAGTAGAAATAAGAGAAAAATGATGTTAAAGATGAGAAAACAAAACAAAACAACAGCAGCAGCAGCATGAGTGTTCTCGCAGGTTCTGATCACCCAAAGTAATAAGAATCAGCCCTTACTCCCTTTTTAAGCCACTAAAGGTCAATTGGATTAGGGTCTACAAGGAAGGTCAGCTGAAGTGAAAGTCATAATGGACAAGTGTTGCTCATCTCCTCCTAGAACTCCCAAAGTCAGGGTCTAGGCAGAACTTAGTTGTTCCTTGCTTGGGGTTGATGCTCGGATTAGTTAAGTGGTCAGAGATGTTTTACTCAAACACACAATGTAGAAAGCTCTAAGAATCTGTGCTGTTATGTTACTGACAAAGCATTTGACAAAATTCAACATCCTTTCCCAAGGTTGGTAGGTCAAGAATGAATGATGAATAATTTTGATTAAGGCAGATGATGCATATGACATGATCTTGTGCAGAGGAAATATTGAGAAATCCACTAAAAACTGTTAGAACTAATACACAAATTCAGCAATGTTGCAGGGTACAAGATCAATATGCAAAAATCAACTGTATTTCTACACACTAGCAATGAACATTGAAAATAAAATTGAGAAAACAGTTTCATTTACAATAACATAAAGAGAATAAAATACTTAAGAGATTAAACAAAAGTGCAAACCTTAAACACTGAAAATTGTGAATCATTATTGAAAGAAATGAAAGAAATTCTAAATAAATGGGAAGATAGCCCATGTTCATGAATTGAAAAACTTTATATTGCTAAGACAGCAATACTTCCTAAATTGATCTACAGTGAACATATTCCCTATCACATCCTAGGTGTCTTTTTTGCAAATATTTTTACCAATCCTAAATTTCATATGGAAATAGAAGGGACCCGGATGAGCCAAATAATCTTGGAAAAGAAAAATAAAATTGAAAGACATTTCCTTATATGAGGTGATATAATAATCAAAGTATGGTACTGTCTGCACTAAGATAGACATATAAAACAATGGAATAGAACTGAGAGTACAGAAATAAACCCTCATATTTCTGGTCAACTGATTGTTAAGAAGAGTGCCAAGAAAATTTAATGGAAAAAGAATAGTTTTTTTCAACAAATAGTGCTGGAACAACTAGACAGCCACTGCAACAGAATGAAGTTGGGTCCCCACTTCACACTATACAAAACTAACTCATAAGCAATTATAAACCTAAATATAAGGATAAAAACTCTTATAAAAAAGCAAATTGTCACGATGTTAGGTTTGTAAATGGTTTTTTTTTTTTTTTTTTTTTTGGTACTGGGGATTGAACACAGGGGTACTCGACCACTGAGCCATATCCCCAGCCCTATTTTGTGTTTTATGTAGAGACAGGGTCTCACTGAGTCGCTTAGCGCCTCGCCGCTGCTGAGGCTGGCTTTGAACTCGCGATTCTCCTGCCTCAGCCTCCCTAAGTGCTGGGATTACAGGCTTGAGCCACCGCACCCGGCTGTAAATGGTTTTTTAGTCCTGACACAAAAGTTACAAACAACAAACAGAAAAAGAAATAAATTGAATTTCATTGAAATTAGCAGTTGTGATTCAAAGAATAGTATTGGGGAAATGCAAAGACAACATACAGAATGGGGGAAATATTTGAAAATCACATATTTGGTAAGGGACTTGTATCTAGAATATATAAAGAATACTTACATATAAATAACAATAAGAAAACCCAATTTAAAAATGGACCAAGAATCCAAATAGACAGCCCTCCAAAGAAGATATCAAATGGCTAGTTAACAAAGATGTTCTACATCATTAGTCACCAGGAAAAGAAAAATCAGAACAGTAAAGTTCCATTTAAGGAGATCCTACTTTACTCTTACTACAATGGCTCTAATCAAAAAGTTGGATAATAACAAGTGTTGGCAAGGATGTGAAGAAATTCTCATACACTGTGGATAGGAATATAAAATGGTACAGCCACTTTGGAAAACAGCCTGGCAGTTCTGCCAAAAGTTAAAAATAGTTTCCAAATTAACATGTGATGCAGAAATTTCACTCCTAGGTACATACCCAAGAGAAATAAAAACAGATGTCCCCACAAAATCCTGTACACAAATTTTCATAGCAGCTTTGTTCACATAATAGACAAAGTAGGAACAACTATCAACTGATGAATGATTAATAAAATGTGATATGTTCATATAATAGAATATTAATTAATACACCCACAAAAAAATAAAGTACTGATACATGCTATAACACAGATGAACCTTGGAAACATGATGTTAAATGAAAGAAGCCAGGCAAATTAGAGACAGAAAGACTACAGTGCTAGCAGTAGCTAAGTGTATGGGCTTCCTTTTGGAGGATGGAGTTCTAACAATGATAATGGCGATGGATACAAAACTCTGATGAATACACCAAAAATCATCAAACTGTATTGTTTGACTTGGTGAATTCCATGGTTTATGAGTAAAGTTGTGAAAGTTAATAAAGCTATTTAAAATATCAGTGATCTTACAAGAATCTTTGGGAACAAAAGAAACAATAAAAAAATTAAATATACATTTTAATCATTAAGCCCAGATTTCAGAAAAGTTGCTGAAAAGGGAATTCTTGGAAATTAAGGAAATTGGTATTATAACCATTTTGTAGATGAAGAAATGAGGTCTTAGTTTAATACGTTGCTCAAGTTTCCCTTGTTAGTGAATGTCAAGGCCAGGACTCAGGTCCAGGACTGACACATCACTGTAACACCAACTCCAGGGAAAATGAATTCTTCACTTCAAATTCAGTCTGAAGAAACCGAAAACAATTTATCTTTGTAAGGCTACATGGAAAATAGTTTTAACAGGGCAGATAGAACTTGGGGGGCTTCTAAGAAATGCTGCTCTCTTTTGGAGCCTGGCAGACACCTATGCCTGCTTTGGCATACTGTCCAGGATGGGGATGATGTACTATGGTAATGAGGCTGTGGCATCCCGAGGGCTATGCTAGATGGCCCGGGCCCAGCCACCACAGCCCAGGAAGCTCTGAACCTATCCATGGGCCTGCACAGAGCTCATTTATCTTGTGTGGCTGAGCTTCATCTCCAATTTACTTCCCCAGCCTTTGGCCCATCAGTCTGACTTATTTCCACATCTCATGATTGTCATTTGTATTTATTTCCCCTCTTTCTCTGGGCATGCAGGTTTGCAGTGGTTTTGTTGTGTGAGCCAAGAAGGGTTCCTTGTGAGCTGGAGCTGTATTGCTAGTTAAGCTTCAGTCCTCAACAAACCACGGGTTTCCTATACTCTTTTTTAAAAAAAATATTTTTTTAGTTGCAGATGGACACAATATCTTTATTTTATTTATTTATTTTTATGTGGTGCTGAGGATCAAACCTAATGCCTCACGCATGCGAGGCAAGCACTCAACCACTGAGCCACAACCCCAGCCCTTGAAAAGGTTCTTGATGTACCACAAGATTAATTTTAAAAATTAATATACACAGCTGAAAAGCTTTGTATATTAACTTTATGTCTGATGAATTCTGTTTTATATACTAAAACTCAGGTGCACAGACTTTGTTTCTTATTCTGGGTAACAGTAGCCACAAGCTCTAGAAGATCCTATGCTGTAACCTGGACTCCAGCTCTGTAGGTTAACACTCATCAGATCTAAGTCCTTCACCTACCAGCACAGTCCAAATGCAGGACTGAGATCATCCCCAGTAGGCTGTCTACGTTGGAGTGCCTAGAGCTTCCAAAGTACCACCTCCTATATTCTCACCTTTAATTTTGTTTTTCATAACAATCCTGAGTTTAAAATACTAGTCCTCCTTTTAGATGAAGAAACTGAAGTTCAGAATGGTTCAGCCACTTGCCCAAAGTTGCACAACCAGGATTTGAATCCTGAGGTGCTCTACTCTAAGCTGAGATTTGTTTCCTGCTACTCTGTTCACAGCCTTCGTTTTTGGCCAGAGAAAATTATTGATGGCCTCCCTTCCCTGTCCTCAATCCTTACCTCACGTTCCCATATGTAAGCTGGCGAACTCAATCTGGCTTCCACGGACACCATGGTGCCCTGGAGGGCAGTGTGAACCTGTGCAGGTATTGGATGGAGAGAGGGACTAGTTTAGCCTTGGTGATGAGGGTGGGTGAATTGGGGAGACAGCACCAAAATGTGTGGTGCTTTGGGCTGGCCGGGAATTTGTCAGCTCTTTCAAACCAATGTTCTTATTCTTTTTCATTAAATTCTTAATTGAAAAAGTAATAAATGCCTATGATAAAAATTTTAAAATCACTTCTACTCCATACTCCAATCTCTCAGTCACAGTCCACAGAGGGACAACCTGTCCTTTGTCTCCTTCAGTAATATTCTAGTTACACACACACACACACACACACACACACACACATTCTCTTCTTTGGTCTCCATAAATAGGAACAAGCCCCGCATGCTTTCTTGGGCCTTCACTGTATTCCCTTATTTTGAAGACCTTTCCACACGAATTCACATAGATTTATCTTATTCTCCTTTAATGAATTCACCCATCTCCCATAGCTGGGGTCCTTCAGGTTGTTTACAAATTTAGCTGTTACAAACAATGCTGGGGAAATGCTTGCATAGCCATTTTCAAGTCTATCTCTACAGTGCATTCTTAGAAGCTGAACTGATGAATTCTTAGCAGAAACTACTGAGTTCAAAAAAAAGGTAAGTTGACTCTTGATAGAGATTGTCAAGTTGTTCTGTATCAATCTGAACTCCTACCACCAGGCTGAAAGTGTCTGCATCCCCTAATCGATAAGTATGACGTAATTTTCCAAACTGTATTAGGAAATGTCATGGGCTGAATAATGACCCCAAAGATATCAGGTCCTAATCTCTGCAACCTGTCAATGTTACGTGATATAGAATAAGGATCTTTGCAGATGTGATTAAAGTGGGGTGTTTTTAAAAAATTTCTTTTAATTGTTGATGGATCTTTATTATTTATTTATTTATTATTTATATGTGGTGCTGAGGATCAAACCCAGTGCCTCACGCATGCTAGGCAAGCATTCTACCACTGAGCTACAGCCCCAGCCCCTAAAGTGGGGATTTTGAGATAGGGAAATTGTTCAAGTGGACCCAATGCAAGCACCATTGTCCTTATTAGAGGGAGACAGAGGGAAATCTGACTACAGACAGAAGAGGAAGCCCTGTGATGAGAGATGAGGAAGAGACGTTGTGCTGCTGGTTTTGAAGCTGGAAGATGGGGTGAAGAGCCAAGGAAAGAATCTCAAAAAACTGGAAAAGGTAGAGAAACAGATTATCCCCTAGAACCTCTAGAGGAAGCACAGCTCTGCCAACACTCACTGATTTTAGGCCATTTTGCATTCTGGCCTTAAAACAATAGGAAAAGACATTTCTGTTGTGAGCCACTAAGTTGATGGTAATCTGTTATGGCAGCAAGAAGTAACCAACACAGGAGGGAAGGCTTAGTGCTAATGGGTTTGGGGAGCTGCTGCCTCTCCCTGGCTAGGTGTGGATATGAGGTGTCTCCTGAAATCTCATGGATGAGACAATGCAGGAATGCTCAGAGTTGAAAAGATTCGGTGATGAGAGCTGTAACCCAATCAGTGGATTAATCCATCCAATGGATTAATAATTTAAATGGATGAATGGATGGTAACTGGAAGCAGGTAGGGTGTGACTAGAGGAAGTAGCTCCTGGGGATTATAGTATCTCTGGCTCCTTGCACTCAAGCTCTCTCTGCTTCCTGGCTACCATGAGCTGAGAAGCTTTCTTCCACCATGCCCTTCCATCATGATGTTCTGCCTCACCTTAGGCTCAAAGCTATGGAGTCAGACGACGATAGACTGAAACTCTGAAACCATGAGCCAAAATAAACTTTTGTTCCTCTAAGTTGTTTTTATTGGGTGTATTGGTTTCTATGATAAAAAGCTGACAATAGGGGCTGGGATTATGGCGCAGTGGTAGTGTGCTCGCCTAGCACGCATAAGGCACTGGGTTCGATCCTCAGCACCACATAAAAATAAAATAAAGATATTCTGTCACCTACAACTAAAAAATAAACATTAAAAAAAAAAAGCTGACAATAACACCCCCACACACACTCTCTCAATCACGTAAAGCAATCTCCCTCCAGACCAGCTTGTACCCTCTTACACAGCAAGATAAAGTCCTGCTGCTTATTGGTCCCACACTCTTGCTAACATAGGTTGTAGGCAACCTGTTAAAATACTTCCTCCAACTACCCACAGATCGTTCCAAGAAGATACCAACAAATGGCATTTTTCCCCGTCTCACTGTTGCCAGTATGTTTATTACTCCTTTTAGATTGCCTTTGGGGAACTTGTGTGCATACAAACATGGAATTTTTACAGCGTTAATTTTGCAACTCCTGCGGTAAAGCAAAAAGGAAGATGTGAATGGGTGGAGTCCGATTCTCTATGAATTAGGGACCAATTTTTTTCTACTCTGTCTCTGTCAAAGGTTCAAAACCTGGTCTGGTGACTTCCTGAGAAAAAGGAAGGAATATATTGGTGGGCAAATAAACTCCATCTCAAATAAAGCCCCTTAGGGGCAGATGTGTTGTGGAAAGGGACTGTAGTTCCCAAACAGTTGGGGCTGCTTGGTCAAAGTTCACCTTGCTCACTTTTAGGTGTCAGGGACAGGCAGGTGCAAAGATGCGTACACACACACACACACACACACACACACACACACTGCTCATCCCTCAGTCTCTTGGCTCTGGCATACCAGTCCTTGCTCTGAGATGAGCAGGTGAGAGCTAAGGGGAATTTCCTCCCTAAACCACCTGTTAAAATAATCCAGGTCTCCTCCACTTCCCCTTTTGTGGCAAGCAGATCAGGCCATGCAGCAGATGACAGTCTAATTATCCCAACCATCAGAAACTTCCTCTGTGTCTTTAATGTACCTTGACAGTCGGTTGGTTTGTCACTCTGAGGCCTCTTAATTGGCTGCATGATTGACACAAGTGTGTGTGTGGGGGGCTTTTTATTTTAAGAATCGAGGAGAGCCTATGCCTTCAATATCAGCTCCCTTATATGATGCCAAGAGACCTAGTTTGCACCCTGTGTGGGCTACAACCAGACTTTTGCAGTTACTCTAATACTAGGTAGCTAGCAAGAATGACAGGGTGAGAAAGCGAAGTGACTTTCTATTTACCCTTCACCAAATGCTACCTCAGCCCCGGGTTGGGCCAACATTCCCTCAACATGGCATTGCAAAAAATACTTCTTCAGTTTTGGGGGGCAGATGTGACTCAATACCTTGATTTGTTTGGACTGTTTGGTTTTCAAGTGATAGAAATAGAAATTTTTCCGGTTCTTGTAACTTGGAACAAAAGTTTAGCTACTTATAGTCAGCTATACGGCCTATGGCATGCAGGAAATATGACCTGTGGCAGCAACAATCCGACAAGACCCTAATTACCCACTGCTCCAGAAGCCTACCCCTGGGGGCGGGGGTTTATATTATCACAGCATGGAAGGCTCTGA
This sequence comes from Geosciurus inauris, assembly GCA_004024805.1. Taxonomy (NCBI): domain Eukaryota; kingdom Metazoa; phylum Chordata; class Mammalia; order Rodentia; family Sciuridae; genus Geosciurus; species Geosciurus inauris. Next base: position 27,027 of record PVHX01010166.1, on the reverse strand, counting down.
TTGGTCCTGCTTGGGTCAATCAGAGCCTTGGCGCAATCCCTAGAGGCTAGAGAATGGAGTTCCATGATTGGTTGAGCCCCACCCATGTGAGCAGGCAGATCAAGGAGCTTTGATTGGCAATCCCAACACACCACCAGAAATAGGGAAAGTACCTTTCCCCAGTGACAGAGGCCAGCCAGACCAAAAGAACGAGTAGCTCCACAGATGCTGGCCTGGAAAGCATTTCAAGTCAAAACATCTCAGGGTAGATCCAGTGTCTCACTTGTCCTCTCTCGGTGACAGTGTAGCAGGGTCTGACAGCACACTGAGGCGTCAAAAGCGCTGGTTCTGAACGTGTGGAAAGCTGGTGCTAGGGTTTCTGTTCTGAGTGGGCGCTGGCAAAGGGGCATAGACTGCTTTGCCCTAGGCACAGAGCTCTCACAGTCTGAAGTGATCTTTGCTTCTTCAGAGGATGGCAAAGGCTGGGGTTCCTTAGACTTGAGTTGAGGAACAGAAGGAAGTCTGCTTCAGGGGGAATAATTTACTTGTTTGAATTTTCTCCCCTTTCCAAAGGTGACTCTCCCAGGGTTTTTGATGCACTATCTAAATTGAAGGAGGAAAAGTCTTTGAAAACTTGTTTTTCAGTTGAAATTGGTCCTTGACTGTTGCCTGCTGCAGTTCTAAAAACCTTAGAGAACATTTGGCTTTGGGGACGTTTAAAGTTTCTGATATGTGTTTTACCAAGTTCTAGCAGAAAGAGCCCTGGAAGTCCATGTCCCCATTTGAGGCTGGAGTCCCCGCTATGGCATCAGGAGGTCACAGAAATCTAAGCTTGAATGCCTCAAGGTATGGAATATTTATTCTGTCTGCCTGATTGGCTGATTCCATTGCTAGACACCTGCAGCGGTTAGAATGTTCTTCATGATTTGGAGGACAAATCTGTTCATGTGGTTTTTGTTTTTTTTTTTTTTTTTTGGCACACAGAATTTGCTCATCTTCTATGGCAATTTAAATACTAGAAGACTTGGTAAGTCCCTTGTCTTAGCTAATGTTCACGGAATGCTACACTATCTGCTTGACGCTCATATGCTCACCTAATCATCTTGATAACCTATAATACCATTTCATAGGTGAGAAAACTGAGGCACAGTGAGTCACTAGATGACTTCTCAGATTGTTCTGATGCCAGAGCTCACACTCACAACCTCAGGTGCTGTTCCATTTCTTTAACAAAATAAACCACATAAAATTCAATATTCTGAGCAAACTGATCCCAGTTATGGTGACATTTTATTTTGTTTTATTCTGTTTATTTTTGATGGCCCTCAAAATATCCAGAGGAGCTTGAGTTACAGGATGGGCATTATTTAGGAGCTATCAAGAGACGTGGAGATCCATCCCAGAGGAGGAAAAAGAGACACTATGGGATCTGGATCCCCTCGACTCAGCATGATGCCAAGTTTTCCTGGCCTGCAAAGAAGGCACTGTGATGCAGTGATCGTGGGTGGAGGAGCAGGGGACAGACCTGGGTTCTATTCCAGTCCATGTCAATCAAGGGAAGTACTAGACCCTTTGAGAAATGGGAATACCCTTTAGCTCTACCCACTTTACAGAAAAGTTGTCAGAACCTGACGGCTTTTACTTTTAGATAACTGATTCACATTGGCTAGTTTCTGAGGGCAGCATAAGTTTCTGGGGCTTGCAAAAAGCAGAGGGAAACCCACGGTGTGACAAATACATTCTAGGACCTCCCATGAGGCAGTGGTGGTGATTAGATGAGAGAGAAAAGCATTTTGTCTAATGAGAAACTCCGTTGTCTCCACATTTGTGTAAATAAGTGTGTTTTGCTCCCCTTTCCTTCATTGAGAATTCTCTTGGAGCCTATTTGGGGACAGTTTGTTGTGACTTACTTGATGCAGTTGGAACAGTGAAGATCTAGCTCATTATTATATTTATTTTCTCTTCTCCTACTGGGAAAATTTAGCTTTCTCTAATCTAACCATTGGGTAGCATGTATACAGATTAATTTTTCCCAAATATCTTGGTGGTCCATGGCTTTTTACCTATAGAATACAGTAAAACCTCAACTTAGCAACCTCTAACATCTGTTCCCCTCCTGCCCTTCCCCTGTTATCTCTCACTTCTTTCCCATTGGAGCCTTTTATTTCAGGCCATCTTGTCTTCTGAACCGTGTTGGAGAAGGGGGAAGGGCTTTAGACATTGCCTTTACTGAGTGCTAGCTATCTTGGCTAAATGAGCATTAGGCTGTCAGTTAGGATTTGGATCTATTCCATAAAAAAAGAAAACCAACAACAGTAACTTAATGAGATGGAAGTTTGTTTCTCATTCATATAAAGGAAGTCGAGAGGTGAGAAATCCCAGACTGATGTGGTGTGGCTCCCTAGGGTCATTAGGCGAGATTAGATGTGCTCAGGGTGGTATGGCCGCAGACTCCACAGGGTCATCAGGACCCAAGATCCTGATTTTCCTTTTACCTTTCTCACAGTGTGATTTCCATCTTCAAGGTTCAACTCAAGCCTCCAAATAGTTGCTGGGCATCATACTTGAATTCCAGGCCAACTGCAGAAGAAAATAAAAGAGGACCAGAGAGAAAGTGTCCAAATAGTCCATTCCCTCCAAGAAGCGGTTCAGTCTTACTAAACACAGCTGCTCACATTTTGTTGGCCAAAAGTAGTAACAAGGCTGCATTTAGTAGTGCTGTAGTGAAGTACCTTGAATCAAATGAGTTTGTGTTAACACTTCCCTTAACTGGGAAGAAGATGGATATTATTAGCCACTAGCCACTTTAACAGTTTTACCAAGATCCAATTCATGTACCATACAATTCATCCATTTAATATGTACAGTTCAATGACTTGCATTTGCATGGTTGTATATTCATTACCAAATAAACTTTATAACACTTTTCATTACTCCCCAAAAACCCTGTGGACCCCTTAACCGTTTCCCTATGCCACCCCATTTCCTCCTTCCCTCCATCTCCTGCAGCCTTAAGCAATTGCTAATCTACTTTCTGGTGCTTTTTTCCCCTTTACTGTTGTTCTTGTATTTTTGGTGCTAGGGATCAAGCCCAGGGCTTTGCACGCTAGGCAAGCACTCTACCATTGAATTGCATCCCCAGACCTATTTTCTGACTGTATTGATTTTTTCCAATTCTGGAATTTTATATCAATGGAACCACTTAGCCTGACCTCAAAGTTTGTCCATGTTGTAGCGTGTATCAGTAAGTTCTTCATTCCTTGGTATTTCCCAGTGAGTGCCTATGGTATGGATATGCCTCATGTGTCTACTTACTTACCAGCTGATGGACCATTGAGCTATTTCCACTTTGGGGGTATTACAAACAATGGTGCTGTGAACGTTTGTGCACATGTTTTTGTGTGGACATAGGTTCCATTTTTCTTGGCTGTATACCGAGAAGTGGAATTTCTAGGCATATGGTAATTCTGTGCTTAACTTTTTGACACACCATTAGCCTGTTTTTCAAAGGGGCTGCACCATTTTACATTCCCACTAGCAGTGCATGAGGGTTCTAATTTTTCCATGTCCTTGTCAACATGTTATTATTTGTCCTTTGTATTACAGTAGATATGAAGGAATAGCTCACTTTGGTTCTCATTTCCCTGATGATGATTGTTGCCGAGCCTCTACTTTTGACCATTTGTGTATCTTCGTTGGAGAAATGTCTATTTGGGTCCATTGCCCATTTTTAAAATTAGGTTATTCATCTGTTTATGGGATTGAGTTGTACGAGTTCTTTATGTATTCTGAATACAAGTTCCTTACCAGATAGATGATTTTCAAACATGTTCTTTCAGTTTCTGGGCTGCCTTTTCACTGTGTTGATTGTGCCCTTTGGTGCATAGAAATTTCTAATCTTGCTGTAATCCGTCCTATCTATTTTTTCTTTTGTTGCCTCTGCCTTTAGTGCCATATTCAATAAATCCTTACCAAAGAGCTGTACTGTCTTTTGAACTCATTTTCAACTCCCTAATTTTGTTCTGATCCCCATGGGGCCTGATTCCTCTGCTTGAGATCTTGACTTACTTATTTTCTTGTTTATCCTTTTAATACTCTTCACCTGCTAAGATGACCTGGACCCGTCACTACTGTTTTCAACACAAAAGGTGCAACTGAGACATCCTTTATCTGCCAAATAGAGATGTTATTGCTGTGTTCTGGGGCAGCAGCTTCCAAACCCTTCCCTGAAACTCCTAAATGCACACTCTGAGAACATGGGATCAAATGAGCAGAGGAAGCGCTCTCTGTGAAGTCTTCCTCTTACAGGTACAAAATGGACATGAGCTTAGTAAAGGCTATAATGAGTCCTGTGGAAAAGAAGCCACTTTGATTTTGTTTGATGATAAAATAAACAGGCTCATTTTCTCAGGGAAAGACATTTTGTCCTTAGACACCCATTAATATGCCCAGGAATGGTTTTACTAACCATCACTGGGAAACTCAGTGTTAAGCAAAAATGAATGAGCTCATGTTCATGCAACCGGAGTTTAATGAATATTTCTACTGACCTAACAAAACACACCTTTACTTTTTTTTTTTTTTTTGGTACTGGGGATTGAACTCAGGGGCACTCGACCACTGAGCCACATCCCCAGCCCTATTTTGTGTTTTATGTAGAGACAGGGTCTCACTGAGTTGCTTAGCGCCTCGCCGTTGCGGAGGCTGGCTTTGGACTCGCGATCCTCCTGTCTCAGCCTCCCTAAGTGCTGGGATTACAGGTGTGCACCACTGCGCCCCCGCAGGTCTTTACTTTTTGTCTCCCACATCCTGTTCAACTTTGTCCAGGATAGGTGACTTCCCCTGTCTACTCTAGCAGGTCCCTCGACTTCTCCACTCGCTTTTGAGTAAGGTACCACGAAGTCATTAAGTCTTAAAGAGTCCAAGTTCAAAAATCAGAACGCTCCATCCAACTTATCCAGTACAATGCCAGCCTTGACTTAGGACAGTCTTGGCTTGCTTCAGCCTGTCACCTAGAGGGAGAGAGGTGAGGTGGGAGCTGCTGGCTTCTCCTGCGGCCTGACCACTCATCCCCTCACCCACTCCTTCTGTGGTCTGAGCTTTCCTTAACCAAAGCTGGGGAGGGATAAGAGGGGTGGGAGAGGACACCCCATGCTCTTCTGAGTGCTCTGCTCTCCTCTGGCCCACCTGGTGATAGTCAAAGCTGGGTCCTGTTGGTAGGCAGACTTTGGTTGAACTGAGCCCCACACCCAGCACCATTTTCTCACTTGTAGAACATATTCCTTACTAGGTTATAATCAAATAACTTGAGTTATTTGGAAATGTAAACTACAAAATTCTATCCAGGTATAGGTTACTCATTGTAAATGCTATGGAGGATGTTGGAGAAAGGGTCTGGGGATCAAGTAGAAATTAATTCTAATTGGAATGATAGAGAAGGAGTTTACAGAGCAGCTGGTTTTAAAGCTGGATGTTGAAGTATTGATTTGCATTTGTTAAGGAAAAGGGTGTGGAATGGAAGGTATCCCAGGTGAAGGGAAAAGTCAAGTCAAAGGTAATGCGGCGGAAATACATGTGCATGTTGAGGAGACTAAATGGGATTCCAGGGCCAGGGAAGGAGGTTGGACAGATCAACAGCTTCTGTTGATCAGAAGGGAGGGCTTCTGGCAGGGAGCAGGGAGCCAGTGCAGGCTATGAGCGGGAGTATGATGTGACCTTCCCACATGTGACCCAGAGGAAGGTGACCTAGGAGGTCAGGAGGCCATTTAGGAGGCCCTGGAGGAATCCCAATAACATGGACAGGAGCCTGATGCCAAGCTGTGAGAATGGCAAGGTGGGGCTAGATTTGGGGACTATTTCACAGGTAAAATTCCTGGACTCAGTAACAGACGGGATATAGTGAAGATGAGGGCCTGACCAGGGCTTTTGCAGAGTACCATTGTCTAGGAGAGAGACCCTGGAGAGAGGGGCGCATTTAGGGAGAAGAATATGAATTCAGAGTGATTTTCAGTGGTGGTCTGAACACTTGCCAGTTTTGAAGCAGTGGGAGTTTTAAAGCCTGCTTATGATATGGATGACCAGGATCCAAAGAATTTACCAAAATGGTAAAGATGCTTAGTCAAAAGTGGTGTTGCTTCTAGGAGTATGATCTAATGTCTATCAGCTCAGACAGTGCAATTAAAATTCTTAGGGAATAACCTCTTTCCCTTGCTGAAACTTGAATGTTCACAACACGCTCTCCATACCCCGGCCAGTGAAGCCGGCTGTGCCCTTCTTTGGTACGTGGAGGGCGATGGCCGAGGCCCTAGGGAATTGAGAGCACAGCCACGGAGAGGCTGAGGACATGTTGTAGGTCATGTTTTTTCCTTTCACCCAAAATGTCCTCCTTTGTTCTGAACACATCCAGACCTTGGTCCTCCGTCTAGCCATGAGAAGACTTGTCCAAATTTTGTTCATGGTGGTGCTAATAGGTTAAAAATAGCATGTCAGGCTGAACTGCAGCTCAAAATTAAAAACAGGGTGGTAAGATTGAGGGCTTCCCTCACTTCTTCCAAAATTTCCCATCATTCCCATAAAATTTATTTTTAAAAATGTTCAAGCCGTGTTCGTTTCAACTTCATCTGGAGAGTTCTCATGGACAGTGGAAGGCCCCAGATGATCCCTGGAGATTTCTCCTTAGCCCTGCACTGTCCTTGGCTCTACCATTTAAGCCTGCAAAACTCACAGTGATTGCCACTGCATTCTGGGTGATTCATCTTGTCTCACTGTAGATTTGACCTTGAACATTTGAGTTGGGAGGCAGAATTTTCCAATCATTCTTGCTGCTGCCACCGCCACCACCACCACCACCACCACCATCATCATCATCATTATTTTCCCTATGCATTTGGAGACCCATGTGGTCCAGGCTGAGAACAGTGTTACATTCATAGTCAAATATACAAAAGTAGTCAAATGTAACTAAAATCCAATATTTACATCTGTTAGAGAGTATCAAGGATCGAGTGTAGTCAAAATCAGCCACAATACTGTAAATTTGTCTGTGACTCCCAGTACTGTCACCAGGGTGTCCTAGCTCTCTCTCTGCCCAACATATCTTTCTGTTCCTCATTATGAAATTAGTATGGCCTCTCTCCTAATGTGAAATAATGCTTCTTTTTAAAGAAGGAAATGAGCAAATACAGGGTTTAATAAGCAGTAAGATAAGGATAAATCTAGAAACAATCACACTTCAATGTTTTTCCTACCACTTAATTACCTATGATAATGCAATATTTGTATTATTATCTAAAATGAATACTGATAGCCAACACTTGCATAGAACTTTGCCATCTAAAATGCTTTTATATCCATAATTCCTTTGATACTCACAGGAAGAAAAAGCGTTATGCTTATCACCTGTTTTACAGATGAGGAAACGAGACCAAGAGAAACTGAATGAATTTTCCAAAGTCATAGAGGTAGGAGGAAAACTTGAACTCCAGTCCAGGTTCTGTGGCTCTGAGGGCCTTTAGCACAGGGTCAGGGATATCACACTGTGGTCACTCTACACCTGGCTTCAGCTACCTCTTAGGGGCCCTGGGAATTCAGTCAATGTGTCTGCAACAAACTTGTAGCTGAGATGCAGAGCTGGGACTAGGATAAAAAGGAAAAGTGCCTCTGTGTGTGTGTGTGTGTGTGTGTGTGTGTGTGTGTGTATGTTGGTGTGTATGTCTGAATGCTAACCCCTGCAACTCGGCCACCTTGTGGTGAGGAAGCCCTGGACACTTGGAGATACCGTATGCAAGCATTCTATCTAGTTGCTCCAGGTGAGGTTAATTTGTCTCCCATGGTTTAGTATTTCCTTGGAATTGCTATGTCACACGTTCCGACTGACTTGTGGCCAGGAGTAGCACAACCCTGAGGACGCTTACGAGGGTACACCAGGCCTACAGGAACACCTATGTTTGCAGTGTTGTCATGGAGTGAGAGTGGGGTGTCTTGGAAAAGAAATGGAGGAAGAGGAAGGAGCTAGGAAGAGAAGCGGTAGGGGCAGGGAACAGGGAGGGCAGATGCTGAAGTTTGGTGGCCCCACCAGGTGGCCTTGGATTGCCCAATCTTCTTGCTGACTTGCTTCCAGGGAGGCCCTGGATGACCTTCTCTCTGCAGGAACCTGGTGAGTCACACACAAAGCCAGACAGGGCGTGGGAAGGTGTCTGTCTTTCCACCTCCTGGCTGGGGACACCAGCTGGGCTTTGTCAAGTCTATGTTTGGCAGAACTACCCCCTTCTGCCTGGCGCTGTGCTAGGCTCTGGGTATGTGAGAAGCTCCAAGTCCCTGCCCTCATGGAGAAGTGGTTCTGTCTCACGTGCTTTTCCCACGGGAGACCTGTTAAATGTAGGTGAAAGTTCTGAAAGTTCTTCAGTGTGTGTGCATGGGGTGGGTGGCGTTGGAGGTTGGGAGCGGGTTGTAGGGAGGAGGAACCTTACTGTGTGGAGTTAATTAAAACAAAAATGCTGCTTTTTGTTTTGAAAGCATTTGGCTGAGGTTAATTAACCATCTGGGACTGATTTGAGAGTTAACTCTAGGAGCATTGGTAAATAAAAGGAAAATAGGTATTTCCAAGTGGAATGCATTGGGCTTTAGATAGGACAAATTCAGTTGAAAGGGACTGAGACCAACTCAAACTGGGTTGAGTGAAAAGGGGGACCTTTTAACAGACAGGTGTCCAAGTCTGGGTGCAGACACACAGATTTTGGGCTCAGACATCCTTGTTGAGACTTGGTTTCTTCTCATCTCTGGACTGTGACTTCTACCGTGTTGGCTTCACCCTCACACCCCATAGTGGTCCTAACTACTCCAAGCTCTGTCTTCATGGTGACAAAATGGCTGCACAGTTCCAACCTTGCACCCTCTCAGTATCACCCCCCACTAGCCCAGCATGCCTGGCAGAAGTCTCTGGTTGGACCGTGTGCCCAATGTTGACATCTTGACTCTGGCTAGGGGCTAGGACTAACCATGGAGCTGAAGCGGTGGAGACGGGGAAGCCCAACCAAACAATGGGGAGGAGAGGTTTGGCTATCCACGCAAAAATGGAATCTTCCACAAAAAGAATAAGTGTTGGGGAATCACATTGAAATGGTCCCACAATGACCCAAACTACGAGACAAGAGGACACCTCAGGGGTACTGAAAGGCAGCTCCACTTCCCCCACCCCCACCCTGTGTTTCCTCTCCCGTGACATAGTGTGACAATCTTGGAGGTGTGCTACTCATCTTTTCAAGACATAATGGCCGTTTGGCTGCAAAGACTGCCATTGGGTTTAGAACTGAAGTCACATCCCTGCAAGGCCTCCCATGGTCAGTGACCAAGCGTGCCAGGGACACTGGCTTGACCATTGCTGCTCTAGTGAACAGTCTTTGCTCTGGATCTCCCTTCGATTTGGCAGAGACTTGGTCAAATCTACTTTGCAGTCTGGGGCTTGATCCCTGGACCACTGCATGGGGCTCCCACGTCAGGCAGGCAGTGGGACGTTCCTGCGTCACAGGCACAGCACCTTGCAATGCCTCCTCTCACAAATCCACTATTTTTTTTTTTTTGGTACTGGAGATTGAACTCAGGGGCACTCAACCACTGAGCCACACCCCCAGCCCTATTTTGTGTTTCATGTAGAGATAGGGTCTCACTGAGTTGCTTAGCGCCTCGCCGTTGCTGAGGCTGGCTTTGATTCTCCTGTCTCAGCCTCCCTAAGTACTGGGATTACAGGCTTGCCCGGCTACAAATCCACATCTTAAAAATGAAAATAGAAGCAATTACAAGAAAGAGCTTGGCTGCCCTCGAGTGAATGCCTTAACAAAACAACAGATCAAACCAAGAGCCCAACCACATTCAGTATTTTTTTTTTAATTGTCAATAGACCTTTTTATTTTATTTATTTATATGCGGTGCTGAGAATCGAACCCAATGCCTCACACATGCTAGGTAAGCGCTCTGCCACTGAGCCACAACCCCAGCACCCCCTACCCCCACGTTCAGTACTTTAACTAAAACATGGAAATGTAACATATCTATAGAAAAACATTCAAACATACATGGGCATGATCACAAATTATAACAAACCCCCCTGTACTCACCACCCAGGTACAAAAGGAGCACTTTTCTCATCTTAGAAGTCCCTCCCTTCCACCCTCTCAAAGTTCTCCACAGGTTTCACATTCTAAGCTTAAGGGAAGAAACCGTGACATCCATCTCCTTCCATCAAGGGACAAAGAAGAGCTTGGCTGCCCTTGAGTGAATGCCTTAACAAAAGAACAGATCAACCCAAAAGCCCAACCACGTTCAGTATTTTTTTTAATTGTCAATAGGCCTTTTTATTTTATTTATTTATATATGGTGCTGAGAAGTCTCTGGCTGGATTGAAAAGAGTAGAGAGAAACTTCCTTTTAATGGTTATATCTGTTTGCTTGAAGCCTAAAGAGTAAGTTTTATCTTGAAGATGTTTTCAAACCTCAGAACATTTCCCAGGCACTGAATAAGGAGAGAGGGAAGAAAAAAAGACAGAAGTTAAATTTTGTTCTAGCCTTGTTTGGGAGTCTAATCTTGATAAGCAAGGAATGTAATTAAAATGGATTACAGACTATTAAACACAAACAAGGACAAAATGATTGCAGTGTGCGCAAGCCAGTAATTAAAGCTTTAAAAGAGGAAAAAGTCACCAGCGCTTAAAATGTTTATTTGTCAAGGTTAGTAACAAATATTGACATGAAAGCTTTTTATTTTCTTTTATTTTCTTCTTAGGATCAGGCTCTCAGCAATTAGTAGTGCATATTCCAGAATCAATATGGCCTCAGGTCTGAAGCAGAGAGATCCATACATTTTCAGAATTAGTTGGCATAATGGCAGACAGGCTCCACAACACAGACCTGCTTGCAACATTATTCAATTAGTGCTATTAGAAGGCAAAGAGAAGCAGGCCAGGGCAGTATCCCCTTAAATTGGTTTAACAGAAAGATATTCTATGATAACCACAGGGAGAGACTTCTTAATGTCAATGGATTTTTATATTTTATCTTTACCACTGAAAAACTTTAACCCACAAAGTGGAATGTTTCTTAAAGTACGGTATAATGATTAAAAGTATGGGCTCTGGGGTCAGACAGCCCAGATTCAAACAAAAAAATCAACCACTTTCTAACTGTGTGACTTTAGGTAAGTTGTTCATCCTTTCTCTCAGTTTCCTCATCTGTAAAATTAAAATAATAATCATACCTACCTACGTGATTGTAAATGAGATAATGTAGGCAAAGTTCCTGGCATGTAGTAAGAGCTCATAATGTCTGAGCTATTGCATCAGTCAGGATAGGCTGGGTATAATGCTGTAACATGTAAGCCACCAAATCCCAGTGATTTTATGCAATGAACTTAATTTCTCACTCAAGCTATGTCCACAGCATAGGTCACTGGGGCCAAGGGCAGAAGAAGACTGAGTTTCACATAGCCACGCTGAGACCCACTTCATAGCTACACCAAGTGGAACACAGAGTAGGAAGGGAAGAAGGACAAGAGAAACCCACCTAGGCTTTTAATTGTCACCACCTGGCAGTGACAAATATGACTTTCAACCTGTCTCACCACGCAGGACTAGTCCACTGAGCATCAAACAGCCTGGAAAACGTTATCAGCAGGTAGAACATGGTTTAGTGAACTGTCTCTACCATATGCATGTTCTATATCACCATCATCATTATTGATGTTCTATGTTCTATAAAGATTTTTACCAGGTGAAATTTACAGAATGCATTTTAACTTGTGATAAAGCTGACCCCCCAGTGAATTCCATCATTTAACAGTTGTTTGTCGGCTACCTCTGATGAGCCAGTGCTGTTCTAGGTGTGGGACACGAGGATGAACTTGGCCAAATAAAAACTTATCTCCCATGGATCCTACAGTACCAAAAAAAAAAAAAAAAAAACCCACACAAAAAACTCCAAAAAACTGATGAAACCAAATGAGTAAGCGGATAATGTCTGCAGCGTTCTTGCAATGGACGGGGAGTGGTTAGTGGGGAGTCTGGTAGTGTCAGTGCTGAGACCTGAATGGCAAGAAGGAGCCAGGCAGAGGGGGTTCTGCAGAAAGGGGGACATCAAGTGGGTTTCAAGAGCTGGACACAAGGGCAATGGGACAGGAGGGAGGAGATTGAGGGGGAGGGGACAGGAAGGATTTCAGGATCTGGCTCACAGTTGGCCTTGTGGAGCATGAGAAGAGGCTTGGGATTGAGTTGAGGGGAGGTGGGAGACTCTTTGAGGGTGCTTCCTTCCTCCTTCCTAGGGGAGGAAAGCGTCCTGACTTACTTGTTTTCAAAGGCCTCTGTGCCTATTATGCAAGGAAAGGATGGAAATAAGGTAAAAATGGCGGGCCAAGGAGACCAATGAAGTCATCCAGTTGAGAGGTGGTAACTCCAATCAGATTAGAGCAATAGAGAGAAACAGTCATATTTGGGGGACATTTAGGATTCAGAATCATTGATAATGAAGTCAGCTTTACTACCCCTCCCCCAGGCCCTGCATCAATCCACCTAAGGATCCATGGACATCCTTGAGTGGTCATCCTTGGGTGGCCGATGCCCCTCAGCCCTTCTGCTTTTCAGACACCCCCGATAAGTCCCTGGACAACAGTTGTGACAGAGTCTTTGAAAATCTCACTCCATAGTAAAAAATAACTAGGTCAATGCTTGTTGGCTGAATAAAGATACTGGCACAAATCTCTCATTCTTTCAGGTTTACAGCCTAAAACTCACCAATGTAGATTGCACTGCCAGAAGAGATAGCACTTAGAGCTTCAAGTAAGATTAGAATCTTTACAACCACAGCCTCTTGGTGGCTTCCATCCTGAGCAGTCCATTGGTTTTAGCGGAGGTGGGGCTGAGCACCCCACACAGGGCCCTCACTTGGAGGCCAGGAGTCTTGGCTCTGCTCTTCATCCTCACCTGCTATGGGGCCTAGGCAGGGTACTGACTTCCAGGACAGCTCACATCCCAAATGTTTCTGAATGTCAGCTACATAAAATAAATGTTCCTGGCCTCCAGTAGTTATAGCCAGTTAGTGTAGCTGACTCTTAACATTACTTCTAGCTCTTACCTTGTGATTTTTCCAACATTAGGAAACCTTCCTTATCTGGCTTCAAAAGCCTGGAATTCCCACCTGTTTCCAGACCTGGAAGCTGGTTCTCAGATGGAATTTGCCCATCCTAGAAAATCCAGCAAAACACCTGTGGACCCATGAGTCTACGCATTTGTAGCCAGGAAACGGTACAAACAACTCCTCTCTGGGGCCATAGTGAGAATAAAAGAGGCTTGTCTGTAAGGTCTTCCAAGGAGGAATCAGGCAATCAGGAACACCTAGGAATCATGAAATAAAACATGTTTATTCCAAGTGATCTCTTTGGACCACGGGAGCAAAGGGTAGCAGCCTGGTTCTGCCGTGAGCCAAGAATGCTGAGATGGTGGTGGCCAAAGCCTGGAGCCCCCAGATGTTGAGAGAGAGTGTGCCAAGATGAGGGGCCTAGGAGGTGGGTTCAGGCCAAGGGCCAAGGGAAGAGGGTGCTGCATCTGGATGTTTGGAGAGGTCTGGCAGGCTAGTGAGGGATGCACTGGGTGGGCAAGAGGAAGGGGAATCAGGCAGGACAGGGAAATTGAAGAGCCTGAAATGATGGTACCATGGAGGAAATATTTACACCACAGAAATTGGCAAATGCTGCACAGGGTCTCCCCCACCACTCCCCAGAATAAAAAGTACAGTACCACCTTAACTACAGTTGTTTTAAAAATTGGGCTAAGGTTTTCCAGAAGAGGGGCCCAGGTAAGAAAGATTCAAAGGTAGATCAATTTCCTGCCTTTGGCTTTTAAAATAGGAGCCCTCCAGTGTGACAGCACTGGGTCACAAAGTGCTGTCACCAATCTTCTTTAGTCTTTGTATAGTCAGGAAAGATTGGGTGCTCTAAGTAGCCCCCAGCTCTAAGTGATGGACATAGGAGGGTGGTATATGGCATGCTTTTGGTGCTAGATGACCTGAGTTTACAGTTCCCTCATCTATAATATGTGAACAATGATAGTCATCATAGGGTTTTTGTGAGAATTAAATGCATATAGGACATATATAAGAATATAAGATAGCAACAGATTTCTTTAACATAAGTAGAATTTCAGGGACAGGGCACTTTCTAGGTTGATTCACTAGTTCCCAGTATCTTTAAAGGCTCAGCCTCTTTCCATATTTCTACCCTGCCATCACCAAGGCCTTTTGACTTTGGAGTTAGACTTACTTCCTCATGTTCACAATATGGCAACCATGATTCCAGGCATTGCATGGAAATATTTGAAGCTGAAGTTCTCAGACGTTGCATCTCCATTAAAGATCCTGTAGATTGTTTGCTCTCAGTTGACTAGAATAACATGTCTCTGGTTCTTAACTGTGGAAAGGTGAGATGTTGCAAGTCTAGTGCCAAAGTTATCTTGTGTTATCTTATGCCCCTTAGAAATGTAGTTATTTCCTTATGATTTTGTATGTGATTAACATTCTTGCAACTATAGGGTAAACCTCTTGGAGTGTATTTTTAAGCTTAATATCTGCCATAAGTCTGAAGAAAAGCAGATCAGTATCTTCTTCCAACCCTAAAGCTGAGAATGCTGTAAGAGCTGTAGAAAATGTCTATAGAAAATATCCCCCCTCTTTGCTGTAGCCCACTTGCCTGATGCCCCCACCAAGGTATTGATTTATGACCTTCTTTGTTCATGTAACCTCTTCCACTGTGAAGCATACCATTCAGGATAACTTGAACCCATATCCCCAGGACTTGGTCACTCATATTTAGCTCAGAATAAAATATTTCTTATTTTCTTTAAATCAGAGTCGTTGCTTTGCATTGACAAGTGAAAGAAGAAAACACTTCTTCTCATTTGTCTCATCTTATTGGGGTGGAATAAGGCCCAACAGCCTTTTCCCTGGCTCCCTTTGGCCAAGATGTGTGTGTGTGTGTGTGTGTGTGTGTGTGAGGGGTGGGGGAGATATTCCGGCTGCAGAGTAGTCTGCAAAAGCAGGTTTCTAGCATTTTCAACTTTACAGGGGCAGGTGACTCTGCAGCCACGAGAAGGGGTGGCTGAGGACGGTTGGGAAGGTGAAGTCTCTGCACAGTGCTCTCCACACACAGTCGGCATTTGTTGCTATTTCCCTTCCTCCCCTCATCCCACCATTGCAAACCCACTCCATCATCCCTCACCTTCACTGATTCTAACATCGGCCCCACAGCTGGCTCCTCTCCCAAGACCACAGGTGCGGCATGGCTGCTCAGCTGATGAACACCAGCAGGTATCTTACTCTGTAGACCTGGGGATGCCATGACCTTGGCCTAGAAATATCCTCAGGTGTTTGGCCTCCTCTCTCCCTTTGAGTGAAGCTAAGAACTAGGGAACAATACCAGGGAGCTTCACCTCAATCAAAGACGCGCAGACCTCCCTGTTCCTCCAGCACTGGAGCTATGGGACATCTTTGTAGCTCACTCCCCAGGGCAGGCTGGCCATCTGGAGAATTCCTACGTGCCAAGATAACAATTGTACTCATTACTGAAACCCTACCGAGCAATAATGAACCATTCTCCAGGGAGGTCACACCACCCAATTAACTGCATATAGGTCAAATCCCACCAGGGGCAACTCCAGGGCACCTTTCAGAATCTTCCATTAGGAAACTAGTTCCTTTGGAATACAGCTTGAAACAAGCCGGCACAGGACTGGGAACTGCAGTGTCATGCCACGCCTACTTTTAAACTGTGCTTTTTCAAGTAGTAAAATAGTATCATCACCCTACAGAAATGGAGAAAAGGCCAAGACAACCAGCAAAGAGTCCACTAACCAACACGAGCACTGCCATTCCTTCCCAACAGTGTCCCTTTACTCAAGTGTCCTATGTGATTATAATCATTGCACACATACTATTTTTATACTACTTTTTATCAACTTGAATTTGAGAAGCATTTATTGTGCATTATAATGACACGCTCAGTGTCGTGTGCTAGGGGTTCATTGGAAAACAAGACAAGAAGTGACAGACAGTGGAACAATGCCACGTGATGGGGGAATGGCAGTTCGTGACAGTCGTCACGGATCTCTCTGGAGGAAGTCCCAGCCTGGATGTGTAGTGGGTGCTCAAGGAAGGCTTCCTGGAGGAGGTGGTCTCAGCCCCCGACACTGACATCAGTGAGCTTAGTGAAGAAGAATTGAGAGGTATATCCTCTATAGAGGGAAGTGTATTCTTCATGACATGGGCAAGACCTGCCTTGAGGAAGTCCATGGTGCTTGCAGGAAATGTCATGAGATCCATTCAGAACAGTGGGAGCTTGGGCTCAGTTACAGACACAGTTATGTTCTCCCTGGATTCATATGTTGAAGCCCTAACCTCCAGTGTGACTGAATTTGGAGACAGGGCCTTCTGGATACAATGAAGCTTAAATGAGATTGTAGAGTGAGACCCTACTGCAATAAGACTGGCAGCAAGGGAAATAGGAAAGATTATGTTGAAGCAAACAAGGTACCCCCACCCAAAAATAATTAAGCTTGTCTAAAGACCCTCCCCTTAATTACACTTTGTGTCACCAAGATTTTATAGCGTGTCAACAGGGTTTCAGAGTGTCAGCAGGGTTTCTGCAGAGGGCATTGTGGTTTGAAGCTTCCTCTTTCTTGCATACAAAGGTTCTGACAGAGTTAAAGTCTGCAAACAAGCTTTTTGTACAAAAAGATACTATCTCTGTATTCTTGGTAAAAACTTGTAAAACCTCTATCTACCCTAAGAATATGGGACAAAGAGTAACTGTTATGTACTCAACTACTGACGTGTAACCATTGCACTGAATATAAAGTTTAAAGAATTTACAGACTTGAGGTCCAGAGATTTTAGGCGTTAGCCCTTCTGGACCACTGCAGCTAAAATAAACCAGCTTCCTGAAAATTCCTCAGGTGTCCAACCTCATCTGTCCTACATCAATGTGGGGATACAATTAGAAGGTGGCTATCTACAAGCCAGGAAGAGAGGCCACACTGGAGGTCAACCCCAGGAATACCTTGGACTTCTAGCCTCCAGAATTTGGAGAAAATAAAAGTCTCTTCAAGTAACCCCCCTACTCTTGGTGCTGAAAGCTGTGTTAGGGCTCTTCTGAGAAACAGAATAGGAGATATTATATACATACAGATGAGAGAGCAAGATTTATTGTAAAAAAATTTGACTCATGTGACTATGGAGGCTGGTAACTCTGAAATCTGCAGAGCTCATGTCCCAGTTTGATGCCTGCCAGGCAGGAGAATTTTCTCTCACTTTGAAGAATGTCAGCCTTATGATCCAGTCAGGCCTTTGACTAATTGGAAGACATCACTCACAGAGTGCAATCTGCTTTTATAAGTCCACTGATTTAAATGTTAGCCTCATCCCAAAACACACTTTCCCAGAAATACTCAGAATGGTATTTGATCAACTACTGGGCACCCTGTGGCCCAGTCAAGTTGACATTGAAATTAACCATCGCAGATTCTATACAAGGAGAAGCTAGCGAGTTTGGAAGGACATTTGGACAAAGAGCACACAATTCTAGTGTAGGCCCAATTTCCTTCCTAGTCTATGGAAATGGCATCCCCTGGAGTTGTTCCAGGTGCAACCTGTGGCATCACACATGATGGTTCTGGACACATTAGAAGGGGCAATACTAGAAGCAAAGAAACTAGTTAGGGAGCCATGGCAGTACTGCAAGTCCTCAGAGTTTTCAAACATTGCACATCATCACCATTTGGTGGCTTTCTACTTAGAGATAAACCACGATTGGTTCAGCCACATTCCTGATGTTATTTACAGGTATAGTTTTGTCATTTTGTTTTAGATGTAAATAAATTTGCTCTGTATTCAAATGCCTTTGGCATGATTATATAGTTTATCATTTCACTTACCTTTGAGAGCAAAGAAGCTATAGGCAGTTACCTTGAGAGAACAGGTGTAACCTTGCTGTCCTAGGCACATGAAATGGAAAGCCCACCTTCCCCATCTCTTTCTCTATCTAAGTACCAAGCTTTCTTTCCAGAGAGTTTCATTTCTAAGAGAATAAGGAACCAACTACACACAATGTACTCACCTCATGTCAAAAAGCTCTTCAGTTTCTTTCTGTAGATTGAAACCCTATAATTTTTATGCTTCAGCAAAGTAAATTGCACTGTCTACATTTATTTATATTCCCTTCACATCTTCAGTAGCAGGAGACAGCAGAGAACATTTCATTCTCTTCCCACTAAGTTGGTATGATTTCACAAGGTTTTTAAAAATTTGTTTATTTATTTTTTAGTTTTTTTTTTTTTTTATCTTGGAGTAAATGTTAGCTCACTTGAAACTTTGAAGGCAAGACTTCCAGACACAAAGAGCAAAGAGGAAAGAACAAATAGCATATTCTCTGCTGTGTTTGGAGGAAAATAGGAAGAAGGAATAAGATGCCAAATTATAAAAATTATGTAGATGCCATATTTAATTTTTCTAAAACAGAATGACTTAATGGTCCTCCTTCTAGCACTAAGATATTTCCTCTCTACACCTTTGTTTCTGATTCCAATAAACTTATCCAGGAAAAAAGTCAAGAGGCTTCTGTTCATGGCCATTCTTAAGTCAGTGAATGGTGCCTATATTACTTTCCAAACTTGGATGGATCACTAAAAGGAGCTCTGAGCCTAAAAGAATGTGATAGAAATTACTAGAGATCACTAACATCCACGTTCTACATGTCCTCCTGGACAGCTAAACTCTATTTCCCATCCTCCCTTGAAGTTAGGCATAGCCACGTCACTGGATTCTGGCCAGTGGTATATGAGCCAAAGTTGTGACCAACTACTGTCAACCATGACCTATCTAAACTTCCTGCAAGCAATTCTTGCCCTCTTTGCCCATCTGCCTCCTAAATAGAGAGAACTCTGAAATCCTAGAGGTGGATAAAGCCACAAGATGGAAGGAACTCACGTTCCCAAATGACTGCATGGAGGAGAGCATCCCCCACCTGACCTACACTGGAGATGCAAATTAATGAGAAATAAACTCATCACGCTGAGTAACTGAGATATGGGGTATTGTTTGTTAGAGAGAGGACTACCTGCCTAGGATGGGCAAATACACAGGCACCTCCAGCCGGTTTATTCAGGCAAGGATCTGAGAAAGAAAAATAATAATAATAAAGAGATCCTAGTGAATAATATTTGTTGGGGTTATCTCCCTGTATCCACTTCATTGTCTGTTAGGAAAGAAGGCAATTTAATAGAGAAGAATCCAACCACAGTTGGCTATAGCTACATCTATAGCTACACTTCAGGAAGTGTTATGATTTTTTCCAGACTAGAAGAGTTTTTATTCAGCAAGATTCTTGGTGAGCCACCTGGAGGTAAAAAGACAGTCAATACACACCTCCAAAGGCATGATACAAAGACAACTAAAATTCCTCTTTATAACAGAAAGAAAATAAATTGGGAGGTTTGAGGGAGAGCTTAGGAAGAACATGCTGGGGGGAGACTGCGCTAGGACAACAGAGACCTGCCAAGAAAGGAGAGGAAGTCCAAGCAGGAGGGGCTGAAAAGGCCTTAGGACAGGATCCCGTTTCTGTGATACCTGCTTGTCTGCTACAGCGTAAGCCCCTTCACTGTTCCCCAGACAAGTAGTAGAGCAGCTCAGTCCTAAGTCTGTGTGTCACTGGGGAGGGACAGAGGTGGGTCGTAGTCAAGGGAGAATCAAAGGCTGCCGAGAAGTGGTCGAGAAGATGCCCCAACTTGGGAGTGATCGTGAGACAGACTCCTTCCCACAAACACACCAGAGGAAGAGCAACTCCCGTGAGGAATGCTGACCTCCAGTTTCCACAAAGAAAGTAAAATGAATTATATAAAAAAGAATCAAAGCTCTTCCTACCTAGTTAATAAGCTCTTTCTTCCTGCAGAATCACCCAGGTAACTAAATCGGAATGTTTACCAGCATGCCAGATGCGGTTGTGCATGGGGAGGGACATTGGAAAGCATCACAACAAATGGAATTGACTCTTGGTACAGAGGTCACTGTCCTCCAAGGGCCAGGAAGCTCCACAAGGTTGGGAACCAATGGACCCTGCATCACATGAAAGACTGTACCTTGGCCAGTGCGAGGTCGTCCTTGAGAGCAATGAATGGCATTCTGTGTGGGAGGGAGGAGAGGTCTCCTCTCTGCTTGTGTCTGCTGGTCTTGTCACGAGGAGGTCAGACACCATCTTGGCTAAAATTAAATCAGGACTTTCCGTTTCTGGCCCACCATCCAGGCAAGGCATGAACGGGGCCAAGGTGCTAACGCAGTTGGGGCAGTGAGCTTGGTGCCCAGCCACCCACCTCCTTTCTGACTCATCCACTGCCATACCCTCCAGATGACCCTTGGCATTCACCCTGGATGTCCGCAGCTCTCTCCCTTGGCACTTTGCCAGCTTGAGAGGAAAATTCCAATGATAATCAGTTAAAGGAGATCACAACTCATGAGGAAAAAGAATCACTGGCGTCAGTACTTTTCCTGTCCATTCAGGACTTCTAGGTGCCCATCACTCTCTCCCTGGATAAGTTGTCAACTCAGTGAAGGACCAGAGAGCGCCAGCACTGGGCCTGGCCCTTGGTGTGTGTTCCACAAAATGTATTTTCTCTTTTTCTCCTTTCTCTTCATACAGCCATTTCTGTTTTATCCCTGTTACTGTTATTGATATTTCCCACTTTTCCTAGGCCCAAACCTGCCTCCTACTGCCGTGGAGGCTGTGGTATCTTGACCAGTTCTATTGCTTCCCCTGCCAGGATGTCAGTATGTCTTGACCTTGAAGAAAGCCAAAGGCCCTCAGAATGGCTATGTCACTGATGTGATGCCTAAAGCAACAACAACGAGACTCAGACTGTTGGGGAAACAGCTCTGTGAGGGTGACAACCAGATAAAGAGAACTAGGGAGCTCTACTTAAACACAGAGCAATGCTTGTAATGGAGAGTCCATTCTGTTCGTCAGTCTCTCGTGACTGGTTCCATCACTTCTCCATTTGGTCTCCCTGAGGAAGGCAGCAGAGGCCATCTTCCCAGGCCCGGAGCAAAAAGACCTGCTGCTTTTAGAATGCTGCATAGGAGCAGGAGTTCTAGGTGTGCTGGCTGCCTGGCAGCTCCTTACACTGACCTTGCAGGAGTCCCGTGACCCAGGATTTGATCGTTGGGTTTGCATTTTTAGGAGCTCCATGTGACTTAAACTCTTTAGGCCTTAGTTTCCTAATCTGGAAATGGGGTTAGCAAGCCTAGTAAGGTTTTTTGTTGTTGTTGTTTGTTTGTTGTGGTGCCAGGGATTGAACCTGGGGACACTTAACCACTGAACCACATCCCCAGTCTGTTTTTATTTCGAGACAGGGTCTCACTAAGTTGCCCAGGGCTTTGCTAAGTTGCTAAGGTTGGCTTTGAACTCACCATCTTCCTGCCTCAACCTCCTGAGCTGCTGGGATTACAGGCATGCACCACTGCACCTGGCTTAAGGTTTTCATAAGGATAAATTAAGATGATATATGCCAAGTGCTTGTCCCAGTGCCTGGTACCTGTGATACATACATGCTTACCTATAGTGGAAGTCACAATCATGGTAGTGATGATTAACCCAGAGTTGATTGGACCCAAGAGTAGCTGATTCCACCTATCCCAGTAGATGTCGACCAGCTGGAGTACCACAGAGAAGAGATGTGCCTGCCTAGGGACAGTCGGCAGTATGCAAGTCCTACAGCATCCTTTCCAGTGAAAATGCTGAGAATCTGCTCAGTGGGGATGCAGGTCCATGTGCAGGAAGTTAGCTGATCTTGAAAGGAAATGGGGACAAGCCACTTCAGAGCTCAAAGCCACTGTCTCCGCTGCAGGCAGGAAGACACTAGTGCTGACCAGCCGGTGCTAGACAGACCAAGGCCCTTTCCTCACTGTACTTTGTTCCAGACCTTAAGGAAGTCTGCCCTTCCACGAATGCACCCATCCTTCAGCCTGTCCAGCTGCCATCTAGCTGTGGAGTGGTGGCCTGCTCCAATGACATGTAGGCATTGAGAAGGTTTCCTGCCACTCAGACTGGTTTCCAGACCCCTTTGGAGGTGGGGGAACTGCTGTAGGTCACTGCTACTGTCAGAGTTTGATGCTGGGTTTTAGAAAACTTTGATTCCCAGGGAGCAGTCTTTGTTTCCTACAAGCCCAGCTTCTATGGGCTGTGGATTCTGGATATTTGCATACTGAGTGCAGGAGCTCTCGCAGTCTGTGCTCATTCCTCTGACGAATAGCTTGTTTTGTACCCCAGGAAGAAGGTGGAGGCAGGTGCAGGATGCTAAGGACTTGGGCCTTTGGCCCTCTTCCCCATTTATGCTACTCACACTCTATTTTCAGTACTTTTAGTGCTTTGTCTGACATCATAGGCTCCAAAATATCTCTCTTTACAGTGGTGTGCTAGAGCTGGCTTACATGTACTTGTAAGTGTTGGTTTTTAAATATGTAGGAAAATTTCAAGCTGTTTTCAAACCACTGATAACCTGAAGCCAGCCATGGTAGCCATATGTACAGCAAGAAAGTTGACAAATGCTAAAACCAGTGTTTTCTTCAGACAGGAGATTTATCAGTGGACTAAGAGATGACACTCCTGAACTCCAGGATAGCCAACTGCCCAGTGGAGACGTCCACGTAGATGTCCTGTAGGCACCTCAAATGCAATGGTCTCCAACCTGAGCTCAGAATTTTCTCCCCACCATGTTGTTATCCTCTTGTATATTCTGTCTTGACCAGCTGCACCAAGAGACCAGGGGCCAGGGAATTCAGATAACAAAGGGATGAAGCCCCCAGATGACTTTGACAGTGGGAAGAGTTTCCCCCCTCTATAGCTAGAGGCAGGAAGGGATAGCTCAGATGGTTGGAGAGTCCATCTGTAAATGTGCCAATGTTTGGTGACCAAAGTTCCTCTTCCCTGCAGCAAAGAAAAGCTAGAGACCATTTCATCACTAAGGGGAAAACATGAAATAGTGCTTTCAACCACCACTCCAGTGGCAACAGGAAGTGTCTGAAATGAATTAATTTATTCATTTAGTAGAAGCAATAGAATATGAACATTTTGCATTTTCTCTTTGTTTTAAAATTCAAGTTGCTAATTGCAAAAAATGCAAGTAACAATACATGTTGGCAAGGATGTGGGGAGAAAGGTACTCTTATACATTGCTGATGGGACTGCAAATTGGTACAACCACCCTGAAAAGCAGTAGGGAGATTCTTCAGCAAACTTGGAATGGAACCACCATTTGATCCACTTATCCCACTCCTCTGTCTAGACCCAAAGGACTTAAAATCAGCATACTACAGTGATTCGGCCACATCAATGTTTATAGAAACTCAATTTACAATAGCCAAGCTATGGAACCAACTTAGGTGCCTTTCAATAGATGAATGGATAAAATAAATATGGTATATATACACAATAGGATATTATTCAGCCTTAGGGAAGAATGAAATTACGGCATTTGCGGCGAATGGATGGAACTGGAGACTGTCATGCTAAGTGACATAAGCCAGTCCCAAAAAACCAAAGGCCGAATATTCTCTCTGATATGTGGATGCTGACTCACAACAAGGGAGGATGGGAGGGGAAGAAGAGAAGCCCGTTGGATTAGACAAAGGGAAGGGAGGAGGAGGGGAACAGGAAGGACATTAGAATTAATTGGATATAACTTTCCCAGCCTTCTATTTGAATATGTGACCAGGGTAACTCCACATCATGTACAACCACAAGAACAGTATTATCTTTAGAATAAGTTACGGTCCATGTATCTATCATATGCCAAAACACATTCAACTGTCATATATATCTTAAAAGAACAAATAAAATAAAAAATTTTTAAAAAATTCCAGCTGCTAAAATTTTAGCCCAGACTAGTTGTGCTAAGAGGAGACAGGCAGAGGTTTAAGAATTAGTTGAGGTTGGGGTGGTGGCTCAGTGGTACAGCACTTGCCTAGCATGTGTGAAGCACTGGGTTCGATTCCCAGCACCACAAAAACAAAAACAAAAACAAAAACAAAAAACAAATAAAATAAAGGTATTGCATCCACCTATAACTAATTAAAATATTAAAAAAAAGAATTAGTTGAATGCAATCATCAAATGTCCATGAGAGAGTGGGACACAGTGCCCTTCTGGAGTATGGCCAGAGGCTGTAAGAAGCAGGGAATGTAGAAGGGGAGGGGAAAGCTCAGGGAGACCCCCCAGACCAGGAGGCACGGCAGCCTTCCCAGCACCTTACTTTCTTGCTTTCGAGAGCTTGCTCATCTTTGTGCCTTCCACCCGTTTTCCTGTAATGCTCACATGCATGGCAGACAGTAGCAATCAACCACAGTACCCTCCTCAGCGACCCTGCAAGCACTCTATAGAGTCCTTTCAGCAGCCACTGCTAATCAATCCAAGTTGGTATACAAGATGAAAATCATCTGCCAAGCCTGTCCTCATTCAAAAGGAACATATAGTGAAAGAGTATGTGCTCACCAATTATTTTTAAACATCCAAATGATTTGTCCATATTGTATTTTTATGGGTCTGGGTTTACTGTAGATACACTGTACTATCTGTATACACACACACACATCCACAGTATATCCTACTGTATATCAAATCATAGATATCATATCATGTATATCATAGACCTACAGTATACCACAGTATGCTATAGATTACCATTTGTTAAAATGATCTTATTTCCAAAGGTAAAAGATATATAAACATTCTTAATTAAGAGCAATTTAATCTAGAGTCTAAGCATCTTGGCACAAAATGGCATTATTTTTGTTGTTGATGTAGGATATATTTACCTAACAGGATGCTGTAATTTAGGAGAGCTCATGGCTGATGCTACATCATATACCCAAGTGCAAAGATGGGATCAGGATGTAAGACTCTGGACCGTGAGAAGGTGTACAAAATAAGCCAGGGAACATTAGGATACTCCAGCAAATGGAAGAGAGTACCCTGATCCTGTTAGAATGAAGTTGGGGTCCACCAGGCCAGTGGAATGGGGCCCTGGCACAGGAACCTGGGTATTGTCCGCATGACCTCTGGGTAATGAATGATACTGGGATATATTTCCATTGCTCTGACATCCTGAGTTCTAGCTGCTTGCACAAAGATAAGTTCGTGAAACATAAAAGGTGAAATCAAGGTTACTGGAACAACGCATTGATGACTTTGAAAACTACTGGTGTATGTTGATGCAGTTTGTTGATTGACTCATCAACTTTGAGTACATTGGCCTTGACCTCTGTAACCTCTACTTCCCTCCACTTAAGCCTCCTTCCCAGACCTTTTTATTCCTTGAAATGTTTCCAAAGTCTGACACTCCAGAATCCTACACTCCTAACATAATCTCTTGTTTTTTTTTTATTTTTCCTCCTCAACCTCTTTCTAAATTGGGTACTCTTTTCCCTCCTCATGGCTTGATGACACTGTTTTCCCACACCCACTCTAAGCCCATGTGCTTACTCATTGGCCTATACAGCTAATCACCCCACCGGACACACACTGGTGGACACACGTGGCCATGGCTCGTGTACAGCTTGCACATTTCCCATCTACTCCTCCACTCTGCTAGAACTGCGTTTACTAGAGTTCTCCATTACTTCCATATTTTTAAGTCCACTGGGGTTTTTTTTTTTTTTTTCCAGTCCAGTTCCTGCTTGTCCTCTCTACTGAAGAAACTTGGTGGATCACATGTTGTTGGAATGGTCTACTGCTCTAGCTTATGCTCTGGCCCCTTTCTTCTTCTTTTCCAATGTCTCTGTCTTAAAAATGCATGTTTGATCTCAAAGATTCTGTCCTCACTCTTCTCCCTATATAGCATGACTTGGATCAGCCAGTGGCTCCCTTGCAGTTTCTCCTGAATTCTGATTCACGTACTCAACTGATGCTTGACATCCTGGATATCCTACAGGTACCTGCTGCTCAACCTTGTCCAAAACCAAACCTATTATCTCCTCCTTCCCAAACTGCCTCCTGGACCTCTACCTCTTCTCTCTGTTGGCTAGTGACACCATCATTTCCCTGGTGGCTCAGACTGGACTTTAGAGTGGTCATGGATTTTTTTTTTTTTTTTTTGCTCTTACGCCTGTTTATTTCTTTCACAGACAAGGATGAACCTCCACTTAGCAAGGCTGGGCAAGATGTGGTTTTGCATCTGCCCACAGATGGGGTGATTCTGGACGGCCGTGAAAGCAGAGTGGTCATGGATTTTCCCTCACACTCCACAATAACTCAAGAGTGAATTCTTGCTCCCTGGATTGCACACGTCCAGTCCCTCCTCTCCACTCTAGCTCAGGCCCATACCAAACAATCACAACAGCTTCTTTTTGTCTCCCCGCCTGTGGACTTGCTTCTCTCAACTCGCCTTTTACAATTGCTGCTAAAACTGTCCTTCCAATGTGCAAATTGTTAGCAGTTCATTCCCCGACTTAAAGCATTTATATGATATCAGGTGCCAATAAAACATATTCTAAGCTCCCACCGTGGCATAGCTTATCAGCCCCCATCCTACCTCAGTACTCTGGAAACCGAACATCCTGTACCCTTCCTTGTCTGTATAGAATGCCCTTCCCTCCTGTACTCACTGGGCTCATCCATACTCCTCACTAAGGCACTGAATCTGCCTTAGATGTTGCTTAGGGGTAGTGACCCATCTCTCAGCACCCACTGGCCAGGGTTTCACCTCCTCCAGCCCCTGAAGCTCTCTGTGCATGCCTTTGTTGAGTATACCTCTGAAACATGTGTTTTACTGATCTTTGGTGAATATTTATTTTTCTTCTTGGCCATCTGCCCTCTGAACCCCTTCCTATGCTTGAGATTGCCCCCCACTTCTTGTATTTGTTCCACAAAAAAATAAACAAAAAAATGGAAAATGCCATAGGCCCACTCTTCCAGGTTTCCTTTCAGCTGAAGTGAGATCTCCTAATATTCTCCTCCAATCAGACACTCTGGGTCAAA
>PVHX01010165.1:0-71772 GCA_004024805.1 Geosciurus inauris | reverse complement strand
TGGTAATGTTCTGAAAGACTAGTACAAGAATTTTTAGCTAGAATAGCATTTTCTTCTTTAACTAATTTTTTCAATTGATAAATTGTTTTTGTCATGTACAACATGATGTTTTGATACATGCATATATTCTGGAATGCCTAAATCAATCTAGTCAAACATGTGTTACCTCAAAGTCTTTGTGTGTGTGTGTGTGTGTGTGCGCGTGTGTGTGTGGTGAGAACACATAAAATCTATTCTCTTAGTGGTTTTCAAGAATATGATACAGTTATAACTATGATCACCATGTTATATAACAGATCTCTTGAACTTCTCCAAGAGAAATTTTGTATGCTTTGACCAACCTCACCCTAGCCAGACTGTCCCCCAGTCCCTATTCCCCATTCAGTTGAGATCAGTATTTCTTTTTTTGTTCCTGACTTATTTCACTTAACATAATGTCCTCCAGGTTCATCCATGTTGTTGCAAATGACAGGATTTCCTTCATTTTTATGGCTGAGTAGATTCTATTGTGTTTATAGCCTTTACATTCTTTACCTATTCGTCCATTGATGGACACTTAGGTTATTTCCATTTCTTGGTTATTTCGAGTAATGCTGCAATGAACAAGGAAGTGCAGATGTCTCTTCCCCATACTGATTTTGTTTCCTTTGGATATATACCTAGTAGCAGGATTGCTGGATCATATGGTAGTTCTATTTATACTTTTTTGAGGAAACTTCAAACTGTTTTCCATAATGGCTGTACTAATTTACATTTCGTGAACAGTGAAATGATACCCTTTTCTTCACATCCTCTCAAACGCTTATCTTTTGTCTTTTTGATAATAGTCATTCTAACAGGTGTGAAATGATGTCTTATTGTGGTTTTGCTTTGCATTTACTGGATGATTATTGACTTTTAGGACCATTCATATACTTGTTGACTATTTGCATATCTTTGAGAAATGTCTACTTCATTCCTTTGTCCGTTTTTCAGGTGGGTTGTTTGATTTTTTTCTTAAGAGTTTCATGAGTTCCTTATACATTGGAAATATTAACCCCTTCTCAGATGTATGATTTGCAGATATTTTACACCATACTGTAGGTGGTGTTTTCACTCTGCTGATTCATTTGCTAGGCAGAAGCCTTTTAGTTTGATGTAATTCCATTTGTTTATTTTTCCTTTGTTACCTGTGTTTTAGAGTTTGTATAAGTCCACTTCACATCACTATGAGGAAATTCACTTATAAACAGTTTATTTTGGTTCATGCATGTTCTGAAGGTTCTACTCCAGGATCAAGTGTCCTCTTTTGTTCTGGGCTTCTGGCAAGGGCAACATATCATGGTGGGAACACATGGTGGACCAATCCACTTACCTCATGAACCAGAAAAAAGAATGACAAACAGACTTAGGTCCTACATTCCTATTCAAGAGTGTGACTCCAGTGACTCAAGAGCCTACTATTAGAGCAAACCACTGAAGACCCACAGCACCTCCCAATATCACCAGCCTGGAGACCAAGCCTTTAATACATGAAACTTTTTGCAGTTTTCAGATGACAGATCATGAGCCTTCTTACTCTCCATAATTGCATGAATAAATACCTTATGTAGAAAACATGTATATTCTAATGGCTTTGTTTCTCTGGAGAACTTTAACAAATACAGCCTCACAGAAGACTTCTACCAAATACATGATTCATGAGCCTTAAGTTCTGAACAGCTAGACATTTTCTGTATTATGAGGAAACATCAATAAATGCAGGTAATGTCTACTAATATAAAATACACATTAATATTAAGAATTCTCCAGGGTCTGCTTTTTATGCTTTGAATAGAAAGAAAATTCCTGATCATTTTAAGTGACTATTTAACAAGATTAGATATTGAAATAAAGAGGGGGAAAATGAAGGAAAAAAAGTGAAATTACTAATAAATCTATTAAAATTTATTACATCACATGATATTCTCTAATAATTAATTAATCCCGACATGGTCTCCAATAGGTCTACTTTGGGGATTTTCACGATTTTTGTTTAAAGACTGAGATTGTTGAATAAAAAGAGTAAGAGTTTCATTAGCAGTACAACTGAAGACAAGAATTAGCACAAAATATAATCTTATCTGCAATAAAAGGGAGTTCTATGAGGACCCCTTTCTCTGTGTAACCTGAAGGTTGGTGAGGATGGAGTGGGAGTTATCTAGACTCTCAAACATCATTTGAAAGAGTAGCTTGAGCTTACTCATTGATAGTCATACTGCAAGATGAGAGTCTTTGAATCTTCTGGATTACCTAACATTTTGGTGTTTATTCACGTCTTTCTTTGCTCTCATTTTAAAAATGTATTTAGAATTTCACTATACTTTAAAATGTCAGTTATTTGATGTTACTTTTCCATTGATAAGCTATTAGAAACACTATGTTCATGCATTTTATTTTACATCTTATCACTGTATAAAACTTTATTCTTTGTGTATAATTACAATATGAGAACTCAAGGTGAAGAGAATCAGAACAAAAAGCCCTAAACTTTTTATTCCTGCAATCCATTAATGGTATCATTTTGGTACATTTACAGCAGAACAGTGGAGCTAATCACAACTTTATGACTGAGAAAGTTAAGAATATTTTTTCTTTCACAGATGACTTGTGAAGTCAATGAGCCTATATGAAATGGACTACTTTATGGTCACAGATATACAGAGTATATACAACCTATGGCTCTTTATCTTTCTCGAGCGGCCTGTTGAGAATTGCTGAAGCAGGCAATGATGTATAAAACATCCTGACATGTGTAATCTCGGAGACTGAAAGAGTATTCAGAAATTTAGTTAGGACTCATCTTCATCTTTATTAAATAATGGCTTCCAACATGGAAATTAGTAGATCTCTTAAGATAGCAGGTAACTTTATAATTATCTTTTCTTTTCTGAAAATATTGTCTCCTCATTCTCTTTAAAAACACCTAAACTTTATATGAAGGAATAATTGTATACTTCTGTTGTCATGGGTTTTTGCTATATTATTTATTTCAGTAGGTGTATAACTGGTGCTTCAGAGTCTTTATAGGTCAGGATTCATATTTTTTTTCTCAAAAAGAAATGAAGGCCCATGTGGTTCCATTAGACCTGACCTTTCTAGGGAAACACAATTTAGAATAAAAGGATGTGTCTACCATTTATCTTTGTAGAAGACTGTTTATTACTCACTAAAACAGTAGTAAATTCCAAATGTTACATGCAGTATCAGTACCTAAGGTTGTTTTAACTTTTGATGTAGGTAATTACAGATAACAATACACTAAGCAGAATCCAGTCATTTCTGGGGTCATGTCCAATCTATGTGTATTGCACAGATGTGATGATAGTGTTTATTATGTAGTATTCTAGATCAATGACAGAGGATGAGAATGTCAATATTCAGGTTCACTGGGTCCCATTAGTTTTCCAACTGATTCTGTTTGTTGCAGACACTGATTGCTACAAAAATGTATTGGATATAAAAAAAGAAGAAAAAAAACCCCTCTGGGGTGCATAGCCCCTATATAAGGAAGTTAGTCCAGGAAACAAAAGATAAAATAATAGGATTAGTTAATGAGTTTGAAACTATGATTCTATTATTTACTTTGAAAAATAATTTTAGTGTTTTTGAATAATCAAGGAGATTATTCCTTGCAGGAAAAAATGTAAGAAGATTTTTATTCACACAAGTGGGATGTATTTCATCCTGATTATAAGCATCAATAATATGTAATATTATTTAAATTTTTATGGAGTAATATCTGAAGCCATTTGATAACAAAATAAGAAAAGTCTCAAGAAGGTTTTAAGGGTTAGTTATATAAATAGCAAAGAAATATGGATAACTGAATAAACAAACATAGCAGGATAGCCTTTTGGATATTATAGCTTCTTGATATCATTTAAAGTAATGTAACAAACTATGTCACTAAGGTAATGTATAAATGGAATATGTAAAAACTAACAACTGATGGCATAAAATTGTTTTCCTGAGCTATGAATTATTATTTTGTTGGTGAATGTTATTTAGGACTATTTCTAAGAGCCAGTTGAGACACATGTAAGTATACATAAAATCTTCAGATTTCTTTTTCCATCCTCAGTACATTAAGGTATTCTTTTAATCATGAATGACTAGTAGGTATAGATTCATGCTCATCTCATTTGATAGAAAAATCTCATTTGATTTTTCTTTTGGGCCATACCTTATAATCTAGTTATCAGAGATGTATGTGAATACATCTTTGGGTACTTAAATATTTTAACCTCACTTAGTGTCCATGATTGCAAATCAGAGAGGAGGGTCTAATAATTAAGAGACCAACTCAAGGAAGCTTTGCTGACCATCACGGTTGCTGTTAACTCAGGGCTCTACAAACATAATCTGGTTCTTTCTCTTTGCAGATGGAAAAGCCTTAAATACCAATAACATTTTAGGACAGTAACTGCTTTTCAAATGAAAATTGTAGTCTGTATATTCTAGAGTAGGTGGTGGGAAAGGGGAAAGGGAAATGGTAGCAGAAAGGATGGAAAAGGAATTTTGAATTTGCATATGTATAATGTTAGTTAAAAATTCTGTTATATATATATGTATATGTATATATATATTATATAGCTTCTAAATGAAGAAAAAAAATCCTGCTTATAGTTAGCTGGACAGTGAGTTATCCACCAACTGTATGAGAGCATACTGTCTGAACACCATATAGCATCATGAAAGTATTCAATAGTTGTAGACAATTTTGGAATCAATTTCACTGAACATAGTTTTATATTCCTGGCAGTTACAATTGAATCAGAAAAATTGACATTGTCTCACAGGTTGTACTAAATGTTGCTGAGAACAATCAGTATTTTTAAAGGGCTCTTTCGTTACCAAAGGGCTCTGCAGCATGAGATATGCTGGCAAGATAATAATGGGCTTTATTATCCTCAACATAAGGCTGACAGGATATAAGCTGAATCTTAGATGCTATTCCTACACATAAACACGGTTAGCTTTTTAAAGCAGTGTGATTCACTGCCTCATGTACAAACAGCAAGGGCATCCAGAGTGAGAAACTCATCTGCCATTTGCCAAACTTCATTCAGATCACTGTAAACAATACCAGCTTTCAAACCACTAAAAATACCCTGCACTAACTTACTGAAAGACAGTGCTCCCTTCTGGAATCTCAGTTTCATGAACGAGTCTCATGGAGAACAAATGTTCTACGTAAACTATTTATATTTGAAAGGCATGGATGATTAAGTTCACACATAGAGTTGAATGAAGTGACATGAAGAACATTTCAAATATAAAGGCTTATTCAAAAGAATTATTGTTACTGCTATTAGGACATCAGTAAGCCAAGAAAACTAATGCACAGGTACAATCAGGACAGTGTTGCCTCCCTGGAACATATAGCTTCATCCTGTGAGAAGGTCTCAACATTGTTATTACTTTCAACAAGCAATCATCTTTCCATATTGTCCTTTATCCACATGTAAAGGCTGCATATCATTTTATTTCCACATTACTTTTATTCTTTTAAAATTTAATAATCAGAGTTTTAGTCTGAAGCATACAGATACAATTTATAATTTTCCTGTACATTTTTTAGGATGTGAAATGTAAAATGCCTGGACTAAGGGTGGATTATCTTATTTGTCTAGAAAACACTTTGAATATTGCAAAATTTAAATTCTTATAAAACTATTTGTCATTTCTGTTCTTTATGTTTTTATTGTGGTAAAGTATATAAAATATGTTACATAAAACTTGCCATTTTTACCACTTTTAATTTTACGGTTCAGTGCAGTGAGAACATTCTTGTTATTGTGCCTCTGTCACTCCTGTCCATCTCTAGAACTTTTTAATCATCCATGTTATGGTTTGGATGTGAGGTGTCCCCCAAAGTCTCATATGTGAGACATTGCAAGAAGGTTTATAGGAGAAATGATTGTGTTTTGAGAGTCTTAACCCAGTGAATTAATCCCCAGTTGGGATTAACTAGGTGGTTACTGAAGGCAGGTAGGGTGTGGCTGGAGGAAGTTAGTCATAGGGGGTGTGGCTTTGGGGTATATATTTGTATCTGGCAAGTTGAGACTGTCCTTCTGCTTTCTGATCATCATGTAAGCTGGTTCCTTCTGCCATACTCTTCTGCCATGATGTTCTGCCTCACATTGAGCCCCGAGGAATGGATCCTGCTATCTATGAATTAAGACTTGTGAAACATGAGCCCCCAAATAAACTTTTCCTCCTCTGTAATTTGCTGGTTGGAACTTTTAGTCTCAGCAGCGAAAAAGCTGATTAAAAAAATCTAACACTGAAATTCTGTACCCAATATCTCTTCATTTCCTTCATCCCTAGCCCTTGGTGATTACCATTTTACTTTTTGTTTCTGTGAATCTAACTATACTCAGTACCTCATACAAGTGGAATTTACCTTTTTGTGACTGGCTTATTTCACTTAGCATAGTGTTCTCAAGGTTCAATTGTGCCATAGCATATATCAGAATGTCATTCCTTTTTTAAGACTGAAAAATATTTCATATATTATTAAATAATATGATGATGATAAATATCATATGTAAAGTAATAAGTATTGATAAAAATAATGTAATATTTTATGCATATATCACATTTTGTTTATTCATTTATCAGTGGTCTTCTGAGTTGTTTCTGTCTTTTGGCTATTATGAATAATGCTATAAAATTCTCAGAATGGTAGATTTTCTTCCTCTCATTTTATCCATCACTTTCTGCATTATGTTTATTTATATTCATAATTCATTTTTTATAGTGAATTATAAGCTCCTTAACATAGGGGACCAGCTAGTTTTATATTTATAAACCCATAACATCAAACACAATTTTTAGACATATAGATATTAAATGCTGTCAATCAAGTTACTAAAAGTATCCCGATAAACCTTAGGCTTTACTAAAAGTATCACGATAAACCTTATGGATGTAGCTACCACCATCATCAAAATCAGAAAAAGAAAATTAAAGCACCTTTTTGACAATGATCATAGATAAACCCCCATGCTCCCCTCTGAGTTTTTAATTTTCTTTAAGAATGCTCAGAATAAGGAGTTTATCCAGATCAGACATTCAGGTGTGATAAATTACATTCTAAGCTCTTTGAAGTGGCACAAAATTATCTAAATGCTTTTTCTATAAATCTGAAAGGTGGAATATTTAAACTTTAGCCTGATTCAATGAGTTAACAGCTTACTTTGTTACTATGGCATAAAGACTCAATAGATGACAGGATTTATTTGCCGTTCTTGTTGGGAAGCCTTATAAGTGAATTTAGCACCTAATTAGCCCATCAGCACATGATTTTTTAGCTGATTTACTTTTCATCACCATATTTATCCACGTAACCTAACTTCAGCAATATACTTTATCAAGACTGATGCATTCAGTGATTCTGGATCTAGAGAAAGTGCTAAAGTTTTAAAAAAATGATAAAAGTTGAATTCCTTGAGCATTGCTGTGGATCCAGATGCTATATCATGTAGTTAGCATTCAGTATCTCACATGAAGAAGTTTCTGCTTTTATTTCTGATTCTTTTTTTTGTAATAGAGGAGAAAACTAAGGAGCAGTGAAGTTATTTAATTTGGTAGTAGATTTGGCAGATGTTTGAGTACAATTTGATTTGCACACAAAAATACCATCTCTTTTTTATTTTTAAAATGTTCTTTGTAATAAACTCATTCATATATTTTTAAAGCTTGTTCATTTCTCCCCAGCTACATAACTAGGTAAAACTAATAGATCACAAAAGAGGCTAATTCTTTAAGAATTATTTTCAATAAATGCAAACTATTTGTCTTCCCTCTCTAAGAGGAACTGCTGTTATTTATTTGGTTTGTACCATTCTGTGGACATCCTTTGAAAAATATGAGCTTTACTTCTTTTATTTGCTTTGCTTAAAACAGCTTAGATACAATTTTATATCAGTACAAATAATGCTGCTTCATTGTTTTAATGGCTATATAAGATTCCACTTTGTGGATGAACCATAATTATTTAACCAGTCCAATACTGAACAAGATTTAGATTGCTACATTTTTATTTTGCTATTGAAACTGAAATTTCATTGATTATTTTTGTATTACATCACTTCATGCATATGCTAAACTAAGGATACTTCTCTGGAAATGAAATTGCTAGAAACAATTATGTCAGTCTTCATTTTAGTAGATATTAGATCTACATTCCTTAAATATTTTAAGGCCATTAAAAAATTAATTTCCTCACAAAGTCCTTTATAAATTCCACTAAATTGACATCCGAATGCTGGGAGGCAGCAAGAGCAATTATTGCATGACAGCTATCATTAAATGAAAACCCAGAAGAAAAGCAGGACCCAGTGGCACCTCCTAGAGTGTGCTGTCAGTATACAGCTTATGTATTCATAAGGTTAAGAAGAACAGGAGAAAGTTAGAAGAGGAGAATTTTGAGGGGAAGGAACAAGAGGATGCCTGCAGGACAGATACACCAGACAGAGCAAGTCCACCCTTAGCTCCTGCCACTCTACTTCCTCTCCATGCTTTTCCATTTTCAGCTTCCATAACCAGACCACCAGAAGGCTTTGAAGAAGTTACTGCTGATAAAAAGTATGTCAAATTATGATTAAAAAGAAGCCAACAAAATGAGTAAGGGGCTTTAGTGATATCAAGTAATTAAGGGAACAGGAATTTATCTGGGCACGGTGGCGCACACCTGTAATCCCAGCACTTAGGGAGGCTGAGACAGGAGAATCGCGAGTTCAAAGCCAGCCTCAGCACTGGCGAGGCGCTAAGCAACTCAGTGAGACCCTGTCTCTACATAAAACACAAAATAGGGCTGGGGATGTGGCTCAGTGGTCGAGTGCCCCTGAGTTCAATCCCCGATACCAAAAAAAAAAAAAAGAACAGGGATTTAACTTAGAGAAAGCAGGTCTCGATATGACTTTGTAGTTTGAATGCTTGGAGTGTCCATGGACAGATTTAAATAAATCTCAAAGACAATGGTTGTTTGCTTCTGCATTTTTCTTTGATACATCTCATAGCTTAGATCTATTCCATTTCTATCAGGAAGGATGCGTAGAAATGGAAATCCCGATTCCAGGAACAACAGTGGAATACTGTTGGAGCCATTATGCAGGTCAAGTTCACTGTGGAAGATGCTAAAACACAGCTCCTCATTTTCTTGTCAAGGTTGCATTCTGTGCTGATTTTCTCATGCTCTGGACACAACAAATCTACTCTTATACATGTGAGCATACACAGTCCCTCTTCTAGTTGTTTTTATTTTTTTTCTGGATACTAGGCTAATATCTTCTCTGAAATTATGTGTATCTATTTCTAAACTCATCTGTGTTATTTTTAAAAACTCACTCAGATATTGACTATAGGCTTGGGGGCAGAGACTGTGGAAGGGAGCTGGCAATACCACTCTCTTGAGCTTTAGTCTACACATGCATTGGTCTGGGGTACAAGTGAAGTCTTTGGCGTAAAGTACCACCAAAAAGTAGAGAAGATAGTTGGCTTACCTGTTCAGGGTAGGCCAGAACCTGGGTTTCCTTCCTCGCAAATTCTGTGTCTAGAGAGCTAGAAGAGAAAGAGCAGGGCTAGGCCCATTTGGTAGAGCTGGGGATTGAAGGAGAAATCATGTGCCTATGTGTACCTCTCAGGGATCCAAACCATTCCTGGATACATGGATCTTGATCCATATGTCCAATGTTTCGAGTTCTGATTCATAGAGGATATGAATTATGATACTTTTCCTAGGATAACCTAATCCATGAACTTTCATCAGAAAAACCTTTCTGGATTAATGCAAGTAGAACCCAAAACTGATCAAACATGAAGCAGTCATGAGTAGGGCTATCATGATTTTTATTTCTGACATGATTGGAGCTTGAAAAAGCAGCTAATTCTAGAATTACCTTCAGAATAACCCAACCCACTGAGGAAGCCCAGGGTCAGCGACCAACGTTGTAACTGATTTTGCTTGAATATATTAATGGATGGTCCCCTGGTGGATTTATCAATGTCCTTTGTTTTTGAAACCTGCATCTCTGACTTGAAGCTTGTACCCACATTCCTGACCTATTTCTGACTTGAGTCATTTTGATTTGTTTCTTTGCTAAAGTTTGCATGCAGTGCTTTCCTCCATTATTTGATCCAAATCATTGACCTCCGACTTTTAATTTGCTTATAGCTATTGAACCAGCACATCTAGATTTTGGGCCTCTTTTATTGCTTGCCTTTTTATTCACACTTTATATATATGGAGAGATACAGGATATCTCTCCCCACTTAAGTTCTTCTCAATCCAATTGTAAGCCTTTATTGGAACATACACGTGGAAACAGAAAATGTTAAAGATTATTTAAATAAGACACACATGTTAGAGAAAGAATATAATTAACTAAATCTATGATGTAGCTAAGTATCTTGATAACTAAAGTAACCTAGTTAACCTTTTAGTCTTGAGCAGAAGAAAGTTATCATGAGTCAGTTAAGAACCTTCCTGTGAGCTGTGAGGTCCTGACTCCTTTGTTTTCAAAAATTTCAGGGCAGATTAACAATAACCCTTTACAGTTTTACAATAACACAGGTCAATAGCTAAGGAATGACCACGAAAGGGCCCTGCTTATTCTTCAGTTTCCCATTCCTAATTCTATCCTTCTTTTCTTTGCTTAGGGCTAATACAAATTTTTTAAAAAGAACATTTTGACACATTTTCCTTTTCAAAATAATGATCTTCAGGCAAAAATACTCTTCATGCCTTTCTTCTTTCTTAATTTACCTGTCGTGCAAAGGCAGTTTATATACACAAGACTCAACTAAGTCACATTTTGGTAAAAGCTGCAAACCAAGATTTTAAAACTATGGAAGACTCAAGTACAAAAAAAAAAAAATAAGTGCTTTGCTTTTCATTTCTTGTTTCTCATTTCTTTGTGGCAAAATTGAATTTCTCCCAAACCTACTGTAGATGTGAGATACCACAATCCTTTTCACCCTTTAACTTATCTCTACATAACTGCTCATTTCCTCTTCTCTTTTATAGCTGCCATTACTCAGTAGTTTTCTGCCCATATCCAATTTTTACTCCAACTGCATTACTGTTATTAGGTTTTCTAGAAATTCACATATTATTTCCCTGAACTATCATTAAAGGTCCATGGCACATTAAGCTCATAAGCAATGGGAATTCTGTGAAGTGCCACGTCTCCTTATACCTTTTGTGGGTAAGAAAAAGGTTTAGGAAAAACTGCATCCCAAACAATGCCATTTTTTGTCAAAGTCTGATTGAATGGTGATGTATTTCCACCTTCAGAGACCCGACAGAGAAGAGCTTTAAGTGCCATTTCAAAAACTTTAAGAAGTGCCATTTAAAATAGTCATTTTATCCAGGAAAAGGCTAGCTCATGCTGTAAGTCAGAACAAAGCTTCCAAGTGAGTAGAACATTATTCTGCTGAATGAAGAAAATGAGCGCCTTCGTATTACATGCAATGGAAGGAAAGGAAAGGCGTCTGAGCTTCAGGCCTGCGAAACCTGCATTGCTGTTCAAGGCATGGGCAACCTACCAGTGGCGTGGAATGATTGTTTATCTCATGATTGTTTCGTAGTCTGTTCTCTGTATGGGATGCATTACTGAGAGAGATCAAAAAGGCAGAAATGGCAAATACATGGACCCAGTGTGGCAATCATGAGCAATGTATTTATGGGAAACTCCTGGTACTTAAAATCTATTGTTTAACTAGAATGGATTCTTGGTACCATACAAAACAAAGCCAGCAAATAAAGGATAAAAATGTTCTAAGAATTTATTCAAGCCAGAATAGAAAGGCTGATGTTGTTCTGCTTCTGCTGAATTATTCATCTGGAAAAGTTGTGAAATCTGCAATCAGGCTTTTTGAAAACGGTGATAGAAACAAATTATAAATGTGAATTTCCTTCCTTTTCTGCCTCTTCTTTTTTATTTTATTCATTTTTCAGTCATGGTCAGCTTACAAGTTAGGGGTTAGTTAGTTTTCATATAGTCCATATGGAGAGTAACTCTTTACTGATCTACTTTCTCTAACTCAAGGTCTTTTTTTTTCTTTTCTTTTTGATACCAGAGATTGAACTCAGGGGCACTCTACCACTGAGCTACATCCCCAGCCTTATTTTGTGTTTTATTTAGAGACAGAGTCTCACTGAGTTGCTCAGCGCCTCGCTGTTGCTGAGGCTGGCTTTGAACTTGCAATTCTCCTGTCTCAGCCTCCCAAAGTGCTGGGATTACAGGCATGTGCCACCGTGCCTGGCTAACTCAAGGTCTTCATGATAAAGTTCTGGGAGACTAAAATCATTAAATCTCCAAATGGTTCAAACTGCTCTGCCAAGGCGTGTGTCCTTATTAAACTGGTGACCATAACAAAAATTGAACATTATTGGTTTCCAGTGCACAGAAATTGAGTTCAGAACAGACAGGGACTGAGCCAGTGACAATAAATATGCCTGTCCTCATGGTCCAGTGCTCCCAAGTTCATCACAGTAATAAAGTTTAAAGAACTGGAGTTTTCATTTGAAAATATGGTCATTATTTCAGGTGAAAATTCTAGTTTTTTATTATATCAATAATGCTTTCACATATTTTGTCTTTTTTACACCATAAGTTTAATATATGTACATGTTACCATGTGGCTAAAGGAAACTGACCAACCTGAAAGCAAATGATATCTCCCCAAAGAATTCTGGCACAAATATGAGGTTCTTCCACTTATTGGCTACATATCTGGGTTTTATTACTTCTGGCATTATTCATTTGATACATTGTCTTTTATGAAATTGCTGAGCTAAAATTAAAGGTGGCTAGCAGCTAAATCTGCCAGACTTAGTTTTATGATATTTAATTCTTCAAGTCTCAGTTTCCTTCTTTGTAAAGTAGGTGCTTTTAAAAGCATAACAGGATGATTACTTTCAGGCTTTTAATACAATTCATAAACTAAAAAATTGTAAAGTTTTATTAATAATAATGATAAATAAGAAAATGGCAGAAAAACATTCCATTTACTAATAGCAATAAATATAACAATATCTAGATGAAACTTTAGAAGAAATATGTGTGAAGAAAGTTATAAAATTTTATATATTAAATAAAGAAATTCAGTTGGCTTGCTTGAAGGGGATTTTAATTACAAGGGTCTAATTTATTCAAGACAATATTAAGATTTTGTACCATTCTAATCAAAACCCTAGAGATATTTGTGGAAAAATATTTCATTGACTCCAAAAAATACAAGATATATTTATACTTAGAATTTTATTACAATATAAACTGTGTTTGATTCTCCAAAGTAGTTCAAATTTTGCTATTACTCGAATGAGAAAATACTGAGTGCAAAACCAGCATTTGTTTAATGTATTTATGTTATTAACACAGTTCTGGTGTTTAGAGAACTATCCATTACCTCAAGATGCTATTATTATTATTATTTTTTGGGTACTGGGGATTGAACTCAGGGACACTCGACCACTGAGCCACATCCCCAGCCCTATTTTGTGTTTTATGTAGAGACAGGGTCTCACTGAGTTGCTTAGCACCTCGCCATTGCTGAGGCTGGCTTTGAACTCGCGATTCTCCTGTCTCAGCCTCCCTAAGTGCTGGGATTACAGGCTTGAGCCACCACGCCCGGCTGATTTTATAATATTTAAATGTTAAACATGCACATGTACAGAAATTGCAACAAAAGGGGAAATGGTTGGTTAGGAACAATAAAACAAAAACATAGTCAGAAAATCAAATTAGAAAATGTGGTGCTTTTATGGTCACTATCAGAATTAACTAAGAAAGTAAGGCCCTTACAATAGAAAATAACTTATTAAAGCACAGAATTGCACATGTAGAAAAATCAAGTTTGTTAGAAAATAGGCAGCTAAGAGGCAAGAGGAAACAATATGGAATGAGGTACTGAATTCCTGCATTATACATTTAAAAATCTACTTGAATAGCTAACTGAGTGATTTGATTTGAACCAGTTTTAAGGCTTTTAGAAAGAATGTGGTCATATTTATTGATTAGTATTTTACTTATCATTCAAAGCATATTAGTTTTAAACCTACGGGGTTATATACTTTGCAAAGAATTGTCTAATAAGATGTGAATTTTTAGCTTAGTGCAGTGGTGCATGCCTGTAATTCCAGCAGTTCTGGAGGCTGAGGCCAGAGGATGTCAAGTTCAAAGCCAGCCTCAGCAACTTAGTGAGACCCTGTCTCTAAATAAAATATGAAAAAGGGCTGGGGATGTGGCTCAGTGGTTAAGTGCCTCTGGGTTCAATCCATGGTACAAAAAAGAAGTGAATTTTCATGAAGATGATGATTAGAAAAAAATATATTTGGAAATGCACACAGTTTGAACCACAGCATGTATAAAACCACAAAATTGACTGCCTTAAGAGACGCTATTGCTACCTTTTAACTGTGCCACTTCAGCTTTTCAGTGTGTCTCTGATGGTCAAATAAAGGCAATTAAGGAATTAAATACATAATGGTATATGTAATGATTCTACAGATTTGTGAATTCATTCATATGCTAGCATAACCAAGTAGATTTGCTGTTCAGAATTTTCAAGACTGACTTTTATACTTTTCTTTACGGAGGTAAAAAGGATCATGATAAGATAATTAATACCTCAGAGATGTGTAGATATTGTAGTTTTATAAGGTTTATCCTAATATTGTGTACAGCCACAATCATATGCAATCTTTACAATTCTCTGTTCAACTCAGTGTTTGGAAAAATTACAAAATTGGCTTTTTGGTTCCCACTTTTCTCAAGATTTAACTCTTCCAAAAGAATAATTGCATTGCAAGGATTTGTAAATTTTTATGTGATAAAATAATTTTAATCAAAAAGAAATTTTGAGAATTGAATACACAAAATTGTGGACACAGTGGATCTTTTAAGACTCAATTGTGAAATATCAGTGGTAAAATAAATAGATCTATATGCTGTCTTCATCAAACATGTCCTTTTCTAAATATTTCTTTATGATAACAAGAGAGACTGTCTATTGGATACTTCAGCCCACCATTGTCCAAATGGTTTGGCCATGGTAGCTGGGATTGTTGAGCAGGCTTCCTGTTTGGTAGCATACTGAGCATTCTACTCAGTGCTCACCTTGACATTCTACATACCCAAACAAAAAACCCTACATTTTCATTCACCTCAAGTACACTAGAACTTGAGGGCCCTTTGGGAGCAAACTTTCCAATTCTTTATGGAAAGTTAACTTCCTTTATTGTGTCAATGCTGGAATTGTGTAAGCTTTGTTTTTTTTTTAATGAGAAAACCAGTGTTCACACTTTGTAAGCATTCTAGCAGAAGTCAAATACATTTTATATTAATAACAGCTCAAAACCCTGAAATTAGGCAAGGGCTGAGTTCTGGTTTTTGTTTGTTTGTTTGTTTATTTATTTATTTTTTGGAAGGAAAGACTGACATGGAAATGAAAATGATTTATAGATTTATACTTTCATAGAACTCTGGAGCAAAAAAGAACTTGGGAACAGTCAAGCCCAGATCTTTCTTGACTTTCTCTTTTTTCTTTTTCTTTCCCCTGCTAGATGAAGAATTAAACTGTAGAAAGATGGTAAATGTCTCTGTAGTGTTTGAGCCATGACACATAGTACAGACTTCTAACCTTCCTCTGTGTTAAGAACTATAGAAAATTCTGGAGATGATTAGAGAAACTGCTAGTTGAATTAGGTTTATGCAGCAGGTGATGCATTTTAATCATTTAAAATGATTTCTTGGAGCTTGTTAAATCAATACAACTCCATTAATTTTAGAGACTTCTTGGACAACTATGTTCCTAGTTATTAGAAACCTGATTTGATGAGTGATGGGAACATAAAAGCCCTTATATTGTTTAAATGTGTTATATAAGTAGTAGCTGTTGAGTTGTTCGCTGGCTTCTTGGGGAGTCATTTAGGGACACATACTGGATTGCCTCTGGCTGTCAGAAGATACCCTACAACTTCTGAATA
The DNA here is from genome assembly GCA_004024805.1 of Geosciurus inauris. NCBI lineage: Eukaryota > Metazoa > Chordata > Mammalia > Rodentia > Sciuridae > Geosciurus > Geosciurus inauris. The sequence continues at coordinate 55,754 of PVHX01010165.1, read as the reverse complement.
AGTGGGGCTTTAGAGGTACAATCTAGTTGAGAATGTTATAGGTAACTACGCTTAAGTTAACTAACTGTTTAACTACCCTAAACTTAGATTTTATAATGAGTTGAGAGACTCTGGCATTGAAAAAACTGATAAAAACTGTTCAGGACTTTGTTCTCTCCTCTCTAGCTGCCAATCCATACTGGGAATGGTGGCAGTACATATTTTTTTCTTACCTTCAGTTGAACTGTCACTTGTTATTGACTCACCAGTCCTCCTTGATTTTAGTCTAAGCAGCAGCTGTAGTATATCCTTAGGAATAAAGTTTATGAGTGCTTTACTTATAATATAATAGTATAATATTACATTATTACAATACAGAAATATGGCCAACATCTCATTGCAGAATAAATGTAAGCCCTAATTGAATCAGCTTTGATTATTGCATAAAATACTTCATTTTTATTGTGTGCTTAAGAAAGTGTTGCACTCTCATCTGAGGCCAGAGCCACAATGAACAAGGTTTCTAAGTATTGTTTGAAGTCGTGCTTCATGGGTCTGCTCAAGGAGATGGGGTCCTGGGAGACAAAAAGGAGTCCTTGGGGAAGATGAAGTGGGGTCTCACAGGACGAGGTTTGGGGTCCTGGGAGACAAAAGGGGTCTTTGGGGAAGACGAAGTGGAGTCTCACAAGACGAGATTTAGGGGTGACGGTCCACTGAGTTATTCCACCCAGACTCCAGGGGTAGGTAAGACGGCTCTGCCGGAGGGAGATGCAGAACCCCTTTATTCCAGGAAGTACAGAAGCTTATATAGGGTCCTCGGACCAATCATAGCCCTGAAGTCACAACCAATGAGGCGTGCTCTACTGGGCGCAGGGATTATCAACATAGAATGGGAAAAGAGGGAAGGGAGGGGTTGAAGGTATGGGGAGCGCTCCTATATCTAAGTGGCATTATATCCATATAAGATTGCTTTTTACAGGACAGTGGAGGATAAACAGCATTTCTGACAGCCTTTCTGCAGATGTTGAGATGATCCTATAGCTTTTTCTTTTATTTTGTTAACCTGCTCTATCACAGGGATTGGCTTGTATATGTTGAAGCATCCTTTGGATCCTGGAATAGATCCTATTTGGTCATGGATGCATGATCCTTTGAAAGTGCTGCAGAATTCCTTTTGCTAATATTTTACTAAGAATTTTCCATTAGGAAATTGGCTTGTATTTTCTTTTCTCATAGTGACTCTGCTTGGTTTTGCTATCAAGGTGATGCTGGTCTCATAAAATGAGTTTGGAAGTGGTTCCTTTTCTGTTTTTTGGAGGAGTTTAAAAGCAATCAGTATAGATTCCTTTGAATATTTCTTAGAATTCATCCATGAAGCTGTCAGGTGCTGAGCCTTTCCTTGTTGGGAGATTTCTGATTATTCATTCAATTTCCTCATTTGTTATTTGTCAGTTCAGTCTTTCTATTTCTTCCTGATTCAATTTTGGTAGTATTTTGCTTCTAGAAATTATCCATTTCTTCTAGGTTATCCAGTTTGTTACCATGTAATTGTTCATAATAGTCCTTGATAGTCCTTTTATGTTTCTGAGGTATCTATCATAATGTCTCCTCTTTCTGATTTTTAAAATTTGAGTCTCCTCTTAGTATACCTAAAAGTTTGTTGTTTTCACCTTTTCCAAAAAAAATCCACATAAAAAATTGATCATATTTCTATTCACAATGAATTATTTAGAAAGTAAATAAAGGTAATAATCCCACTTAAAATAGCAACAAAAAGAATAAAATTTCTAGAACATATTTGATGAAATTTAGTTCTAGAAATTTTATTCTTTTTGTTGTACACTGAAATCTTTTAAAACATTGATGAAATTAAAGCAAATATAAATGTTTATGTATTGAAAGAGTTAATATCATTTAAATGTCTGTACTATCCAAAGTAGTCTATATATCCAATGTAATACCTATGAAAATTTCAGGGACATCTTTAACAGAAGTAGAGTATATCCTAAAAATTCATGTAAAGTTATGAAAAACTCTTAATAGACAAAGCAATCTTGAGCAAAAACAACAAAGCATAACATATCATCCCGACTTCAAAATATACTACAAAATTACAACAATCAAACCAGCATAGCATTAGCATAAATGTTAATACAGTCCAGAAATAAATCCACACATCTGTGGTCAACTGATCTATAGGATACCATGAATGCAGAATGAATGCAGAGAAAAGGGTTAATTTCCTTAACAAAGTCTGTGGAGAAAACTGACTATCCACATGTAGAAGAATGAGATTTGACCTTATATGATCACATCATATACAAAAATCAGCTAAAACAGATTTAAAACTTAAAAGAATAGAGACCATAAAACTATTGAAAAAAAACAGGAAAAAATCATGTCATTGGTCTGAGCACTGACTATTTTTGGATGACACAAAAAGCATAGCTAACAAAAGTATACAAATGGGATTACATGAAATTGAAAAGCTGCACAACAAAAAACATCTGCAGACTGGACAATTAATAAGGGGCTGCTATTTAAAATATATAAGGAATCTATACAACTCCATAGTAAAGTAAAAATCAGAAAACTTGTTTTATAAAATTGGCAAATAACCTAAAATATTATATATATATATATATATATATATTATATATATTCACACACACATACACACACATGGTCAGCAGATATGTGAAAATGTGTTCAGAAATAACCAATTATGGTGGAAATGAAAATCAAAACCACAATATATCCAATACTTAATACTTCTCCCTTGTTAGAACAGCTATTATCAGAAAGATTAAAGATAGTAGTTGTCGAAGATGTAGAAAAAATGGGATCCATTATACACTGTTGGTAAAAATACAAATTGGTAAAGCCATTAAGGAAAACAGTATGGAGTTACCTCAAAAAGTTTTAAACAGAGCAGTCTTAGGATCCAGCATTCCCACTTCTGAGTACACATTCAAAGGAAATAAAATCAGTGTTTGGAAGAGATATTGTACTCCCATGTTGATTGTAGAATCACCCAAGACAGGGAAACACCTTAAATTTTCATGCATTTTGAATGGATTAAAAATGTAATTATCTATCTATCTACACACACACAAACACAAACGGAATATTATTTAGCCATAAGAAAACTCTGCCCTTTATGACTGGGTGAACCTGGAGAACATTATGTTAAGTAAAATAAGTCAGATACAGAAGACAAATACTGCTTATCTCATTTATATATGAAATGCACAAAATCCAATTTACAGAAGCAGAGAATAGAATGGCAGTTGCCAGGGATTGTCAGGAGAGAGAATGGGCAGATGTTGGTCATGAAGTGCAGAAGTCAGTTATGCATGGCAAATAGGTTCTGGAGATCTAGCATACAGCAAGGTGACTTTTAATTAACAAATCTTTTATTGTATATCCAAAATTTTCTCAGAGTTGGTCTTAAGTGTTCTCATTACATACACACATCCAAATTCACACACACACACACAGAGGACAGTAGTAACCATTTGATATATACTTTAAATGGTTTGAGGTGATTGTTTTATGTATATCAAGGCATCAAATTATAAATCTTAAATATATATAATCTTTTGTTAAATATACCTCAGTTAACAAAAAGGGAAATGTAGTAGACAATTGCAGAAACCCAAATGATACCCATTTTTATTGAATAAATGAGCACCATTAGAATGTTCTGAATGACTGTTTGGCAGTAGTTAGCAATAATTTTAGAAATGTGCTTACTCTTAGCATTAAAAAATACTAAGACAAAGCTTCAAATAAAGTATTTGCACCTTATTTGGTCCAGGTAACCTATATGCCTAATCATGTACCACCTGACCTTTTGCAAGTAGTGGAAATGGAAATGACCCCAAGTTAGAAATTGAGAGTAATTTGGTTTGTTCTGCAGCATTCTTGAGCTTGCCAAGATATATGATATAAGGCTCAGAGTCAGTTTCTGGGCTCTAACAGAAAGGTTTTAGCTGAAATGCATGCCTTGAAGTATTCCTACACTCAATTCATAAGCAACGTACACCTACCTCACCATGAGAAGCTGTTTGGTAGGGCAATATCCTTCCAGAGGTCACCTTACAGCCCAAATATATCTTTTCCACAAAACATTCACAATTTCATCTGTAAAACAATGTATGTTTTTCTGCACAAAGAATCTTGATTTATCTTTAAAAGTACTAAGTGATAAATGAGGTGGGACTGCCGATGTATATTCTTTTCTAAATTAGATGCATCTTGTCAGAATTTTCTGTGAAATATCTTATATCACTATTTAAGGAAACGCAGGAATGCATCTCCTGTTATTTTTAGAGATACAGCAGGGATTTCTTTGAGGTACCTTTCATACATGCTGACACTATAGTTGGAATAACTTTAGTAGAGGTTAGAAAATGTCCAAAAGAGAAAACAAAAGCTGAGAAAAAAGTCTGGATCTAATGCACACAGTGAGAACTATACTTAATAATAGTGTATTATACACTGGAAATTTGCTGAGAGAGTAGATTTTAGGTGCCCTTCCCATACACACAAAAAGGTGATTATCTAAGATGATGAATATATTAATTTGCTTGACTACAGGGATCATTTCACAAAGAACAAGTCTTTGAGAAGTCACTGTCTTCATCCAAAAGTATCTTCATTAGTAATCACAGAAATAAAAATTAAAAGCATTTTTGGACCTACTGCTTTGATACAGGCATAAACCCAAATGATACTCATTTTTATTGAAGAAATGAGCACCATCAAAATGTTCTGAATGACTGTTTGGCAGTAGTTAGCAATAATTTTAGAAATGTGCTTACTCTTAGAAAGGATTTATCATAAGAAAAAAATTTAAAATATACAACAGTACTTCACTGCAAGATTTTTCGTTATAGTATTCACAACATTATTGACAAATACAAACTACCTGTCCTATGGTAAAGATTGGCTAGATAAATTCTGATACAATGCATATAATGCACAAATTGAAGTTCTATTCAAGTACAATTATAAAGAGTATTTGATAGACATATAAAGGTATTTATATAAAATTAATGATCAAAAAAGTGTGTCACCAAGCAGTATGAATCAACAGAAAATCTAAAAGGATATAAAATTTTTAAGTGAAATGTAGGTTTTATTCTAAATTCACCAGTTTTTCTACTTACAGCCTTTTTTTTTTTCAGGATAAAATCCAGACACTGCATTTAGTTGTCCTGCTTCTTTAGGTCCCTCTCATGTATGAAAGTTTTTTATTCTTTCTTGTTTTCCACAACCCTGAAACTTTTGAAGTAAAGTGTTCAGAGGTTTCACAGATTATCTCTACACTGGGAGTTTTGTGATGTTCTTTGATTATTAGGCAGGAGTTATGAGTTTGGAGAAAGTACATCACAGAGGTGAAGTGTCATTCTCAGTTTACCACATCAGTATGTGTATTATAATAAAACAACTTATTGCTATGATCTTCTTGACCATGTTTGCTAGGTTAGGTTAGGCCATGTTTCTCAAGCAGCCTGGCTAAAGAGTCTGTGTTCTTAACAATTTCTCTATACAGATACTCAAGTCTTTCCTTTAAGAGGAGATGTTTTCCAATTGGTTTTTAGTATGAACTGAGAAATATAGAATTTTCTTCCTAGATAAGATTGTTCTGGGGACAGAAGAATGGGCTTTTTTCCTGTACAGTAAGGTTTCCTGGAAATGTGGTCATTTGACTCCTTTCAGACTCCCATCAGATTCCTAATGTGCCCATGACTATACTTGGTTTATTCTCTGAAAAAAAAAGCTGAAAATCTGCTTATAACATTACCACTTAATATCTTTAAAAATACTGTGTTAAAGAGATTTTAAAATATTTTATACATCAAAAATGTTAATATCCTGAATATAAAGGATTGCTGTAGGTTTTTACCCCTAAAATTGGCAAGGGGTATATTCAGATAGTTCACATCAAAGGAAATACAAACATCTTTTAAACATTTGTTATGATGTTCAAGGGCTCTTTTAATCAGATAAATAACAAGTGAAAATTATAATGTGATAACATTTAAAAATTATGAAAGTAGCAAAGACTGGAATGCTTGATTACAAACTGTGTTGGCAATGGTTTGGGAAAACATACTTTCCATTGTTTATGGAAAAGTAAATTGGTAGAACCATTACTGAGAGCAATTATACATTTCTCACAAAAAGAAATGCAATTTTCTTGGACCCAGCAATTTCACTTCTATGTTAGATCTTTAATATATACCAACTAGATACAATGAATACTACAGTTATGCCAGCATACCTATAAAATGATTTACATATATGATTTTAACAAGAGTTTAGTTAAACCTATTTTTCCATAAGCTCACAGTGAAAAGCTAAACATCTTTATGCGTAACAGTAATGGGAAATCTCCGCCAGGACATTTTACAAAGATAAAGCAAGAACAAAGGGCAGAGTGGCATGTAAGGATTGCTTCTATTTGAATTGGATGTAAGACTACAATCTAGCCGACTTGTGTTCCTCATATCTTTGAACCAATAAGCAAAGAGAGTTACTGTGCTGGCTTGGTCAATGGATCCTAACTGAAAGGATAATTCAGAGTACTATTCCGCAATGGAGGTGAGAAAGATTATGTCTGGAACATAAGTCTAACATACTATCTGGCATATACTACTTAATAAATTAATGAATATTTGTTGATTTTAGATGGTTTTCTTTTCTCATTTTTTTTTTTTTTTTAGTTTCAGAAGACTAGGTCTAATTAAACAGAAACCAACAATAAGTTCAACAAGGCAAGTTAATAAAAGACTTATTAACTATGATAATGAGAAACTATACGATATAAGGAAGCTCTATAGAGTTGAGAGAGAGAGAATATCCAAGGAAGGACACATGTGGATATTGTTTGGTTTAGACCCTGTCACAGAGGCATAGTTCAATCCACAGGATCACAGAGCTGTTCACTGGTTTGGCCAGGCCTCAATTGGCTTGGAGATTCTGGACAAGCAATAGGTCTGGGAGAGCAGGCAGGTGAGCAGGTGGACTCATGGTGACATGATTGTGCAGTGAGTCTGGGGCCAGGCAGGGTAGCAGGCCTGTAGTGCATGCAAGTCTTGAATGGTGATGGGGGTCTGAAGGACTTCTTGGTGTGCCACCAACCCTTCCAGCCACAGATGGCTGCTGGAATCCCACAAGGAGGAGTCCAGGTGCTTGCATGGCAGGAGGCCTTCAGAGCACATAGTTTTGGTTTCCATGTCTAGAGGACGGAGAGAAGGTTTTGGGCCTAGGATGCAACAAGGCTGCAGAAGGACTATGTTCTAGGCTGGGAGCTGAGCCAGCCTGCACTAGATGTCCTTACCCACACAGCTGACCCTGGGCCTGTGCAGGAAATTTCCAAGTCTCTTCCTCCTTCAGTGTCTCTCCAGTACTCTCTACTGAGAAAGCTTAACATGCGCCCACTTTAAAGGAAAAGGCTTATAGGTGTGCACATGTTTATCACATTTCATGTAGTGATTCTGGAGTTGCAAAGCAATCAGTTGATAACTGGCACAGAAGCTGTAAAATTAATTAGCTCTGTCTGATTAAGATGTAATTTTTTTCTTGTTATATTTTGTCTGAAAAAGTGATAGGCTTTCCTTATGGGATCTGTTGTTTCCAACTGATTAACCATGAATAAGCAGGCATTGCTTCAATTTGTAATAGGTGAGCCATTTTGTAATATCTGAGTAAATGTTTGCCATGGTTTAAATAAAGACTTATGTGTTGAAGGCTTGGTTCTTAGCCCATGGTGCCATTGGGAGGTGGTGGAATCTTTAGGAAATAGGCTCTAGTGGAAAGAAGTAAAGTCATAGGGGGCATGCCTCTGAAGGGGTCTGGGATCCCAGCTCCTCTGCTTCTTTTTTACTTCCCAGTTGCCATGAGTTGAGCAACTTCTACCATACACTCCTGCCATAATAAACTCCCTTACCATGGGTTCAAAGTGATAGGACCAACTAGTCATGGACTAAAAGCTCCAAAATTGTGAACCAAAACAAACTTGTATTTTTTTTAAGTTTATTATCTTGGTTGTTTTGTTATAATAACAGAAAGCTGACTAGCACAAGAAAGTGTTTGAATGTAAATCTAAGTTTTGCTTTTGCTTTTGTTTCTGGTATTGAGGATTGAACTCAGGGGCACTCAACTACTGAGCCACATCCCCAGCCCTATTTTGTGTTTTATGTAGAGACAGGGTCTCATTGAGTTGCTTAGCACCTCTCACTTTCGCTGAGGCTGGCTTTGAATTGGCAATTCTCCTGCTTCAGCCTCCCTAGGTGCTGGGATTACTGGTGTGCACCACTGCACCCAGCTAAATCTAAGTTTTATTTATGGAATCATATCTCAGTGTATTTAACAGCACTTCCAAAGCAGAGAGAACCTGTACTTTGCAAAGTTTGACATTAAGAATACATTTGAACCATCTAGGTAGTCCTTTTCTTGACTGCAAGACTTTTTAAAATGCTCTTTTATTGGTGTTTTGTCTCTTTCAAATTCTTCCAACAAATCCACTGTTCTTCACTTATTAATTAGCAAGCATGCTCCATGGAAGGCGGCAACACTTTGACACTTCCACATGATCTCAGATATCTATTTCTTCAGGGCCCACTGTCTTCTTGTTTTTAAGATTTAGGAAAAGCATCCCATGCTTTTTTTTCCCCACCTTGATTCTGCTTTTCTTCTGTGGCTGTGTCTGAGAAATATCTCTTTCAAATTTGAATATCTCCACTGCTAACTGAAACATGCCAAGCCCAATTTGTAAATTCATTTGCTAGTCTTTTCATCCTTCTCAAAAGTATAGGAAATGCTTATTGCCAAGGAGGAACTACAATATTTTTATTCTTTATTGGAGTTACTCTCCTGTGTCTTTGTATGGGGAGTGCCTTTCTATTTGTGGAGTCATAGCCTATACATATTTGACCTCATAAGCCTGGTAGGTGCAACCATTTCCCATCCTCATTCCCTGTGGAGTATATGCCAGGTTGCTATAAAGTAGAACGGGTTTTAATTCTGGAACTGCCCTGGGCTAATTCTTCAGTTTTCTATAAATTGGGGGAAAATTTATGTGTGTGAAAATGATTTGCATAAATTATAATAACATTATAAAATTCTATGCAGGGATACTGGATAATTACATTGAAGGTGTCATTGAAGATTTTGAGGGTTGAGATATTTTTGGATACAGTGACAGAATTTCAGTGTTGGTTTAAATCATTCTTATAATGTTAAAAAATACACAAAGATAAAACTAGGTTTGAATTCTTAATGGTTATGGTTCTCATATCACTCAAAACAGAACCAAATGTATAAATTAAGTACTAACAAATTAAAAACCAGTAACCTCAAAATTAGAAATAATACTTAATGTGCTAGATTATATTTTGTGAAATCAATTTTCTCTTTTTTATTTTTATTTTATTTTATTTTATTTATTCTGATCTTAGAGATTGAATTCTTGGTCAATATATTCTGGAAAACTTCCACATTAAATGCGTATTTTCTGTTGCCTAGAAAGAACAGCTCCAGGTTTCTCTTAGCTCCTCTTTCCTACTGTTCCCCTTATTTATGCTATGTCATCAGTGTAATTGATGGCGTTTTCATGGGATCTGTGTATAACAGGACATAATACAGTTTTAGAACAGTTGGTTTCTGGGTCAACTTTGAAGTCTCATTTTTAGTAAGTTTCCAATGTAATAAGACAGAGTGAAATTTGTTTATATTGATTTTAAAAGAACAGAACAAAATGAAAGTAGTTATAATTTAATAGATCCAAGAACTATTGAAGAGGAAAGCTACAAATAGCTAGTTGAATCTAACATTTCTTCACTCTGAGATGAAATGAAGAATTGTAAATGCATTTGAGAACATCCCATTTTGTGTTTAACAAAAGATCATCAACTTTTAATCTACTAAATGTATTTTATGGTAGAACTTTTTTATATAAGGGTAATAATTTCATCCTCAGTCAATTAACACTTATTTATCAAGTTCCTACTGTGACCTTGGTGTTTGTATTTCCATAAATATTTAAAGTAGATACAGTTATGTTCCAGATGAGAAACCTATACATATACCAGCATTTTGTGCAAAGTGGCATGACCACAAATACTACATCTAGATTTATTTTTAACCATACTTCTTATACCCTACTCATTGTAATAAAAAATAGTGATTATGACTATGAATAACATGAGTAGAAATGATGTTTAATTAAATGAGAAGAAATTGCCTCCTGTGAAGGCAGTAACTATAGGACAATAATTCTCAAAAATAAACAATATACAGATTTCTTTTTAATAAAAAATTAACTTATTATAGAATTCCAGTGTTGGTTTAAATCATTCTTAAAATGTGAAAAAATACACAAAGATAAAACTAGGCATGAATTCTTAATGGTTATAGTTCTTATATCACTCAAATGTATAAATTAAGTACTAACAAATTAAAAACCAGTAATCCCAAAATGAGAAATAATACATAATGTGCTAGATTATATTTTATGAAATCAATTTTCTCTTTTTTATTTTATTTTGTTTTATTTTATTTGTTCTGATCTTGGAGATTGAATTCAGAGCCTCAGCATGCTAGGCAAGTTCTTCACTGTGCTATACCCCTGGACCTTCAAGGTATGATTTACAGTGTGAATATCATCTTGACTGCAACAGTTCATGTTCTTTTTCTTCTAGATTCAGAGTACCCACATGTTTTGTGCTGACTAAATTCTCCTTGTTCTATTTGGGGTTTTGTGAGACTTCCTTCATATTTCATTCTGTGATGCTGTTTTTCCTTCACTTGTCATAAATGCATTATTTTATACACTTGTCATAAATGCATTATTTTATATATTATACATTATATATAATTATATATTTTATATATTAAGGAAAGTTCCATGTTAATTATTTTAATAATAAATACATGATTATGGTTTAAAATTCAGACACATTATAAGGATAATAACAAAACACAACCTTTAATTATCTTCTTACTATTCCTCAGAATGAATTCCAAGTCACTTTCAACTATATTTTAACTGTTTTTATCCTGGTATTTATGTTCTGTGTCAGACTGCAAGTTGCCAACATAATATCCATTTTCTTTCTTATTATTAATGAATTTTCTTTCTTTTTGTTATTAATGAAGTTTCAATTTTGTTAAAGTCGAAAATATATCCAGATAAAAATCTCTATATCCCAGCTTCCATTACAAAAGCAAAGATCATAACATACATAAAAATGAGCTAAAGACCCAGAATAGCCAAAGCAATTCTAAGCCAAAAAAGCAATGTTGGATGCATCCTAATATCTGACTTCAAATTATACTACAGAGTTATAGTAATAATTGCATGGTACTGGCATAGAAACAGACACATAAACCAATGGTACAGAATAGAAGACAGACAGAAAACCCATTCATTTACAGTCATCTGATCCTTGACAAAGGTGCCAAAAACATACATTGGAGAAAAGACAGCCTTTTAAACAAATGGTGTTGGGATAAAATGGTTATCCATAAGTGGATGAATGAGACTAGACTCTTACCTTTCCTCTTATACAAAAATCAACTCAAAAAAAATCAAACACTAAGGAATTAGACTAGAAACTATGCAACTCCTAAAAGAAAACATAGGGTCAACACTCCAGCATATAGGCACAGGCAAATGGCTTTCTCAACAGGACCTCTAAAGCTCAGGAAATAATGTGAAGAGTTAATAAAAGGGATTACATCAAATTAAGAAACTTCTACACAGCAAAATAGACACGAATGTGAAGACAGAACCTACAGAATGGGAGAAAATCTTTGCTAGCTACTCTCTGACAGAGGATCAATATCTAGAATATATAAACAACTTATAAATCTTAACACCTGAAGAACAAGTAACCCAATTAATATAAGTGGGCAAATGAACTAAACAGACTTCTCAAAAGAAGAAATACAAATGACCAACAAATATATGAAAAAGTGTTCAACATTATTAGCAATTGGAAAAATGCAAATAAAAACTACACCAAGATTTTATCTCACACCAGCCAGAATGGCAGCTATCAAGAATACAAATAGTAATAAATGCTGGAGAAAATGTGGAGGAAAGGGAACACTTTTACACCATTGGTGGGATTGCAAGTTAGCACAACTACTCTGGAAATTAAAAGACTAGGAATGGAACCACTATATTACCCAGCTATACCACTCCTCAGTATTTATCCTAAAGAAAAGTCAGCATACTATAGTGATACATGAATACTCATGTTTATAGCAGCACAATTCATAACAGCCAAACTATGGAACCAGCCTAAGTATCCATCAATGGATAAATAGATAAAGAAAATGTGGTATATATATAAAATGGAGTTTTATTCATCCATAAAGGAAAATGATATTTGGAATTTGTAGGAAAATGGATGCACCTTGAGGACATTGTATTAAGTGAAACAAGCCAAACTCAGAAGGGTCATATGTTTTCTCTCATGTGTGGATGCTAGAAAGGAAAAAGGAAAGGAAAGTTGGGGAGAATCTCATGAAAATTAAAGGGAGATCAGTAGAATAGAAGAAAGGCACCAGGGGTAAGGAAGAGGGATGGGAAAGGGGAAATACTGGGGAATGATATTGATGCAATTGTATTATATTGTGTGCATGTACAAATATATAACAACAAATCTTACAACTATAATGCATTAATTAAAATGTGGAAAAAGACTAACTAAAAAATGGACCATAGACCTACATGAAAAACCTAAAATTATAAACCCAAAAAACATAGGAGATACCATGTTGGGTTACAAAAACAGTCCTTATATATAATACTAATTGCATAAACTATAAAATAAAAATTTGATAAATTGGAGCATTTTACATCTATTGTGGGAACTACAGCTTTAAGAGAATGAAAATATTTGAAATCTCTATATGGGAGGAAACTTAGATTCTGAACATAAAAGAACTTCCAAAATTCAATAATAAGAAAACAAATCAACTGAGTTAAAAAATTGAGAAAAGATTTGGTTAAAGAGATTAGAATTGTCAAAAAATTCACATGAAAATTATTAGCATTATTAGGCATTAAGAAAATGCAAATTAAAGTCAAAATATAATACTATTGAGTTTCTATTTGAATATGTAAAGTTGAAAAGACTGATGTACCAATTAAAAAGATTGATAGGACAATGCCAAATGTTGGTGAGAATGTGAAGCAATTTGAATTCTTATGACCTGCTTGTGGGAATGTAAATTGGTATGACTTTGAAAACAGTTTGAGAGTCTGTTGAAGAGTTAAGCATATGTTATTACATGACCCAGCTGTTATACTCCTAGTTATTTAGCCAAGATAAATTAAAACACATACTCATATGAATAGTTGTATATCAGCTTGCATAGAAGCTTGTTTCTAGGAGAATGGAAATAACCCAAATGGTCATCCAATAGGTGAATAGATAGATAAATTGTGATTTATTCATTGAAGAGAGTATTCAAAGGTGGGGGGAGAGAGACAAATGAACCACTCTGTTCCCCATTCTATTCTCAGACAATTGCTGATGTACTTTTTGACACTATGGATTTGTTTACAGGATTTGTTATGGATTTGTTTTTTATATATTTTTGTTTATACGTTTAGAATTTTATATATCATGCATCATATATTCATTTGTTTTTTGGATTTTTCAATTCAGCATAACTATTTGGGAAATTATTTCTTGGTTCCAATCCATCAAACCATAATGTTTCATCACTGGAAAGAGTCCAGAGGCATTGATCTATAGCACTGGGAAAGGGTCAAGGTATACAAGGTTTCCCAGAATTATTTGATTAAGTTGTGCCTGTGATGATGTTAATAAATCCAAAGAAGAACCAGATGTCTAATTTCTTTTAGCCACAATCCATGAACTATCATTTAAATTTATGCTTCATCCAAATGGTAGACAAATGGCTTCATCCAGATGGTTAAGCTGCCATAGCAATCGATGCTAAGGTTATTCTAAGAGGTGCCTCAGGAATGTTCTAGGAAATATCAGAGCTGTGCAATGGGATAATCCTCAAAGAATACTTTACAAATGTTCCTCCAGTGTCAGGCCTTCAAATAGTCTTTCCACAGTTGGTATATTCTTGATGGTCCCTCCTCTCTCCAAACCACCTCCCCACCCAACCAAAACAGTTGCTTCAATTAGTTTTTACTTGATTCCTCCGTGGGAAATTGACTTTGTCTTGTTAATGGCCTGTATTCTAACTTCTCTGTCTGTGTTTAGATGTACAGCCTCCTAGTGATTGCTAATCTTGGGTTTCCTAACTATTTAATATTAGACACTCCCCTCATGGAATGAAATTTCTTTAAAAAATAAAAAGCCAACAAAATGTTTACATAAATAGCTATGCTAAGCCGGGCGCGGTGGCGCACGCCTGTAATCCCAGCACTCAGGGAGGCTGAGACAGGAGAATCGCGAGTTCAAAGCCAGCCTCAGCAAGGGCGAGGCGCTAAGCAACTCAGTGAGACCCTGTCTCTACATAAAACACAAAATAGGGCTGGGGATGTGGCTCAGTGGTCGAGTGCCCCTGAGTTCAATCTCCAGTACCAAAAAAAAAAAAAAAAAAAAAAAAAAAGCCATGCTAATCAGGTTACAGAGGTGAATTTCAACTTGAGAAAAAATTTCATTTGTTTAATAGATAAACATGTAAACAAAAACTCAGTCCTTGTCTCCAATGCCAGTTAATGCCAATTTAATAATGAGGACATGGTTTTGAGAAAAAGGAAAAAATTATGTTGTTGCTTTGCTAACAAAGGAGAAACACAGGGGACTCTTGAGCCAGAGGCTTTGATTCTGCCAATCAGGAGGAACAGGGAGATTTTAAAGGAACTCTTCAAAGGCTACATTCCAGGTGTACCCTGACGGGGGTCCCAGGACCCTAATGGTGTGTTAGGATTCACCTGTTAATTTGGAATATAGTCACTTCCTAGATCCTCTGGCAGATATCTCCTTCCTGTGGAGCACTGAAAACTCAGGGTAATCTTGTTCCCTGCCCACAGGTTAGGGAAGGGGAAAGGGAGAAGAGGCAAAGGAAAACATGTCCCTTTTAAAAATAAGCCTCATAACTATATTCAAAAGGTGAAGTGGACCACTGTTACAAGAGGAGTCACATTTTGATATTTAGTGTACATGTTCTGAAAACCAGTCTGAAATTAGATCCCCTTTTGAGGCTAGGATACTAGCCTAAAAATACTTCATAAATATATGGAGAGAGTATCATTCACAATAACCAAGATAGAGAAACTAGCTGAAGAGAGCCATTGGCTCAACTCAGTTGACACCAAGAGTCAGTGAAGGTGAGATTTCTGCCTATAGAAACATTTCTCATTCTCTTCCTCCCTTCTTTTCTACCTTCCTTCTTACCCTCTTTCCTGCTTTCCTCCTTCTTACCTTTTTTCTGCCTCCTTGCCTGCCTGACTCCCTTCCTTTTTCTTTTCTTTAAATCCTTTTTCTCCTCCTTCCTCTCATCTACCTTCCATTTTGTGTGTCTACTAAGTTAGGTGGGTTAAGAATTAACTATTCAAAAACTAGGAGTAAAGTTGTTCCTATTTTCAATGGCTGTTTAACAAATCACAAAAAAATTGTTGTTCAAAGCAACGTCATAATTCATATTGCTCTGAATCTGTGGCTTGCTTTGGGATCAGTGGAGGTTTGTCTGTGCATAGCTGAGGCAGATTACTAGCTTCCAAATGACACATTCATGACTGTTGGCTGGGAACTCTGTTAGGGGCAGCACCTCAATTCCTGTCCTCATGTCCCTCTCACCATGGTCTTCCTCCCACCATGGTAGATAGGTTTCAAGAGAAATATCCTAAGGAAAAAAGTCAAGGAGCTCCAACACCTTATGGACTAACCTTAGAAAACACATGTAGAATTATTTTCTATTCTACTTACTATTGACATTGAGGTTTACATATGAATTAGCTGATTCATGATCTAAACAAGACCTGCCTGACTTTTTACAACTCTCTACTACCCTTTACTCACTTCACCTCAAGAAATATGTGTATCCCTCAGAAGGATAACATTTTCATAAGCATATAATACTAATGGCAACCAAACCAATAGCTCTTATTAAATGCTGACTCTTATTCTATGAACTTTTGATGTAGTAACTCATTTGATCTATGGATTCTGTTTGGGATAATTCATCAGATACTTTACTAAAATCTCATTATGACATTATGAGAACAGTGGACAACTGAGGTAAGAGGAGAAATATGGAGAACAGAGATAGCGAGTGCAGGAATAGGATCAGGACCCAAACACACTGCCAACTTCACAATATTACCTTAAACTGTTATGAGTGTAATAATGAGCTAAAAATCCTCAATGACCAAAAGTAACCATCTCAAGATTGCAGCGGTAGCTGTCCTGATAAATGTAATTTTTGCAAGAGGAGAGTAGAGGAACAGAGTACAGGAGGAGAGTGGGTAAAAGTCTCCTGCAGCTGATCCATATCTTAACTGTGATTAATTTCCTTTTTGAGTCCATAATTCTGATGTCTGAATTATTTGCTTGTATTAGCTTTTACCCTTACTGATAAGACAGTAAGGAACTTGGACAGTTTTCAAAAAAAGTCAAGATCTTTGGACTTTTTCCGTGTCCAGGATCAGCTATGTAGTTTGTGGTGGCCACAGCAACATAAAAATGTGGGTCCCTTGTTTAAAATTTATGATAATCTTCAAGATGGCTATAGTAGAGTTTTAAACCAAATGTGGGACCCTGGGTACAAGTTGCAAACTCCTGTAGCTTCTATTCTTGTCATTGACAAGGTGTATGTTCTACAGATATCTTGTTTTTCAGTTGTACATGAACAAATGCTGGGTTCTAGGTTCAGAGGCCACCTGTAAATTTGGGTTTGAATGCCAGCTTCAATACCTTCTGGGAGCTATTTTGTGAGAACAGCATCAGTCAGTCCTTGGGATTACTGGCTGCAGTAAATTCCTTTTAATTAAGTGCCTCACCTCCTTCCTAGGGATTTGACACTCCAGGTTATTTGGGAAAGCTTATGACTCTGGGGGACGTGGCTTAGTGTCATATTCCTCGTAACAGGTAAGAATACACCAGCCCAGCAAAGTGAATATACAGAAGTGCATGAATGATGATAGTTTGAGACCTTCCACTTCTTAACTTTCGGGTTCCATTTTTAGAGGCAAATGCAACTAGCTTCTATTAACTGTGAGTTACAGTTCTCCCTTCATAATTTTGATGGCTACATTCCAGGTGACCTCTCCTGCAATAAAAACTTCCTGTTGACTTGAGAACTAATTTAAAATAAAAGTGTTCTAAGATTTTTAATCAGACCAGAGATTAGGGACTGAGGTAAATGGGACCAAAAAAAAAAAAAAAAAGACCCCATATGAAACAATCCCCTTCTAGGGACACATACTGTGTCCAATTTATTTAAAATAATTACCTTTCTGAATCTTATTTTCCACTTCTTTTCTTTAAATTTGACAGGGTACAAAATTATAAAATTACCTGGTGCCTAATTACAATTCAATAACCTAATTGCATAACATCTTTAATCAGCTAATTAGTGTTCCTCTTACTTCTCAACTAGATTATATACTTTGCAAGCACCATATTGTATAAGAACTTGCTTTCCTTATATAATAGAATGTTAAAATAGAATTACTTTAGAGATCATTCATTGCCGTTCTGTCCAAGAAACAGAGAATTTGTTTAAAAACAAAACAAAACAATGCCTGTGATGAATGCCAGGCTACTAAGATAAGTAGATCCTGGTGTCCCTCTTCTCAAAGTACTGGCAACCCAGTGAAGGCGAAAGAACAAGACTCAGAGCAAAACTAGGAGGAGGGCCTGCTTTGATCTGTATTAAGTGTTATGGAAACAGACAGAAAACCAATAGTCTCATTAATTTAGTTATAATTATTAAGCTCTTGTTGTATGCCTGGCACTTTACTAAGTGTAGAAAAAGCTACAAAGAAGATATATATGTATATGTACACACACACACACACACACACCCATCCCTATTGGGGGAGAATGACAGTAAACAAATAGCTCTTCCCTTAGCAATAAGAAGCCATATTGGTGGAAGTGAGAGTCCGATTCCAGGTCCTCAAGTGTAAATGAGCTCTTTGGGTAAGCAGGGGGAAGGACAGAAGAACAAGGAAGAGAGAACCCTTATATTGTTATTGTTATTATTACTGTTATTGTTGTTGTTGTTATTTTATTCCACCTCTCACAGAGAGTAGCTATTTCCCCAACAATGTTTATAACAATGGTAGGCATATAAGCTGACAAGGTCTCAAAGATAATCAAGTTCTCAGTTAGCTAGGTTTTAGTGAGTTGGAATTCCTTTCTATAGTATCATTTATTTCCAACACCTCATTTTTTCCCCCATTTTGTAGCATACAGAATGACTAGATTTGAGCTCAATTTCCTTTTGTTCTGTGGGAGCTTGTTCATCCTCTTACATTCTTGATGGTGTGATTAGTGATCCATTTTTAGCCAGACAGCCTCTTTGGACCTTGCAGGTGAGGTATGCTGAGCAGGTTGTGGGCTGGAATCAGAATGAGAGACTTAGGGTGGCTTCTCTGCTTTAGAATAAGTTCTCCCTGTGCAAAGCTAATAGGCCTACTGGTCTCTGCAGAATTTTTCCTGTTGCTAGAAAGATACTAAATATGTAGCCTCAGCAGCATAGATCAAGTCGATGAACTTTTGGGGAAATGAGAGACTTTACATTTGTAATGTCAGCAAAGGAAAATGGGAGCTATAAACTTCCTGCTTGTCATTAATGTCACGTTCCCAGCAGACTTTAGTAATGTGACAGAGTTTGTGTTCCAGGGAGATTTGGAGTCTTGCTAGCTATTATATTTTACAGTTATATATTCTATTCTTTGAGCCAACTGATCCAGCAGCAAGGCCTATGAGGTGGGATCACAGGGAACTATAGGGGATCAATATGATATGGTGGTTAAGTGTGTTTGTGTGGGTCCCTAAAAGGCTCAAAGTAATTTGAAGCATCTCGGTTATCTATAAGACACAAAATAGGGGTCCTGTTTAGGAGGCTAATGAACCAAGAAGTCATGAGGATTTTTATTTGTTTGTTTTTTGTTTTAATCTGAAAAAAACCACAGGACCTAGAATCAGAAGATTTGCGTTCAAATTTCAGTTCTGCCTCCAATTAACTGTGCTCACTTAGGCAAGCTATTTACCTTCTCAAGGCCTCAGGTTCATATACCAAAATGGAATTAATACGTCCATGAAGTGCTATATAATGACAAATGGATCTAGGAGGCAAATGCTTCATTGACTTAACAGTGCTGTGCAAATTCTTTTCCCTCCTCACTTGTATAGTAACTTGAGATGTTAAAGGTAACCCACAGTCCTCTTGCAAAAGGAGGAGGTTTTAATTCTGTGTATCAATGGGAAATGGATGGGCTAAGTTCTAGGAAATCAGAGATCTAGTTATGTTTCTCTGCTACTTTGGATAAGTCATTCATTTTTTTTGCCCACTTATTTGATATTTCATTTCATTACCCATTTGATGAACTTTATAAATAAAAATTACTTGATAAATCACTTGGCCTTTCAATATCTCAGTTTTCAAATCTATTAAAGGGCCATACTATGAGTAGCTCAGTTATTCTGCAAAATTCTTAAGGGATCAAATGGGTGGGCATCTACCAAAAGGATGACCCTCACCCCAAACAATAACAGCAAGATCAGTTCCAGAAAAATGAAGTTGAGGCCACCAGTGGAATTCAGATAAAGGGAAAAGACCAGTGTCCAGGAAAGAGCAAGAGTTCCAGTTCCATTTCTGTAAAGAGGTCATTCTCTCCTGCTATTTCAATGCACTGTCTGCTTTTGGACTAACATTTTAGGATTGTGTACACAATAGTTTGGGAGCTTTGAGAGAATGCATTTTAGAAAAGTGTCAACTTTAGAACCAATCTAAATTTATTCTTATCTTCAAAGTTTTCAGGCTGTAAGGGAACTTACCTTGTTTTATCATGCATCCTTTCACATCCTTTGGATGAAGTTAGTGGAGGTATTGTGTTATTTGTATGATTTCAGGCTGAGCAGGCTCTTATCTTTGTAAAGATAAGATTTTTCTGTGTTGTCTCTTCCCAATTCTAGGGCTAGGACTTGTTCCTCCCTGTAGTTCTTGCCTTGGTATCTATTAAGGAACAGACACTCTGGATAGTGGCAGTACCAAGCAGAAGCTCTATTTATGTTTCTGTGTGAGAACAAAAGAATTCCATTTGGCTGGCAGATGAAGGGCCTAAGTCAATTGTTAGCCTCCTCATTGTCCCTCCCCAATCTTCTTGTGACTGGAAAACTTATTTTACAAATCAAATAAGAATATTTCTGGGGAAGCGAATCTTTGTAAGATTCTTTTATCCCTGTTAACATGATACCTATGCATACTGTTAAATTGTCATACCCTTCTAATATTTTAATCACTCACAAAAGCAAAACGAAGTAGAGCCTAGTTATAAATAATGCACAGAAAACAATGCTAATATATAATGACAAAGCACAACAGAAAATCTGATCCAACATCCAGTAAGAAGTCAGAGTTCATAATACCCACATAGATAATCTACTTAAATATGTTCCTCAGCAAGGAAGTTTGAGTTTTAGATTTTTATCATTGAAGAAACTTCCTGTTTTTCTTTCCTCCTTTTAAAAGCTTAACATTTTTTCACATCGTTTTTCTTCCCAAGATAATTGAAGATAATTGACTTTTCTGAATTACTGATATCTTGGAACATATATATTTCATTCCCGTTTTTTTACTGTGGTAGAAAAGATGCAGCTAACTTTTAATTACATTAGTACATTATACTATAGAGCTCTGAGAGAGAAGAGAAAAATTAGAGACAATAGGATAATCACATGATTCAGAAATTCTGTATTGAATGGAGTTTGATGTTGCAACTCTCATATGAAGCATTTGGCTACATACTCAAGAGGATTTGAAACGGGGTCTCAAATATACATCTATGTTCATAGCAGCCATTTTAAAAATAGCCAAAAGGTTGAAGCAAACCAAGTGTCTGTTGACTGGTGAGTAGATAAAGAAAATATGGAATATATATCCAATGGAATATTACTAAGTCTTAAAAAGCAGGAAAATTCTGATCCATGCTACAACATAGCTGAACCTTGACTCAGGCTAAGTAAAATACCCACTTACAGAAGAAACACTGTATGATACCATTTACGTGAAAATGTAGAGAAATCAAATTTACAGAAATGGAAAGTAGAATGGTGACTGCTAGGGCTTGGGGGGGGGTAATGGAAATTTGTTGTTTAGTGGGTATAGCGTTTTAGTATTGCAAAATGGAAAAGTTTTGCAAAATGCAAAAGGTTAGTTGCACAAAAATGAATATACTTAACATTACTGAACTGTCACTTAAAAATTAAGATGGCAATTTTATGTTATGTATATTTTACCACAATTAAAGGTAAAAAAAAAGAAAGGAGAGAGAGACATCCTAAAATTGACTGTATTCTGTTACTTTTCAAAAATGTCAAGTAACGTTTAGGCACTTTTCTATGGATTTATTAAACACACATTAATCAATTATTGTAAACAGGTCAGGCTGTTCTTCACAACAATCTTGGGAAACAAATAACTACTTATTCTCTGGGGTGTGTGTGTGTGTGCAAAAGGTATACTTGCCCAAGGTCACATGTCATTTGTTAGAGTTTCAGGGATGCCCAGAGATCTTATTTTGCATGCCAATGCTGATGGATCAGTGGGAGCCTCTCGCAGTGCTGTATTGAATGTGATCTGAGGCACATCTACACTCAGCTAAAATGATTCACATCTACCAACAGAAAGGAGGGAGGGGGCAGATGAAACTTCCATATGAAGCATTTGCAGTGTTTCACTACACTTCAGATGGACAAGTCTTTTCATTATGTATCAGCTGAATTTTGACAGAGTAGCAACATCAAGAGGCGACATTAAAGTCAACATAGAAAGATTAGTTAGATCATTATTTTCCAGAAAGTTACAAAAGAGTAAAATATTTAAATCTATAGGACAAAAGTAGGTCACACAATTACTCTAATAAGTCTGACAAAACAACTATCTTATTCGTTTTCCTTCTTGAGTGAAATGAAGTTACAGAAGTAAGCGCAATTTGCATGTTTATTTTTACACATAAAAAGATAACTTTATCGATCTGACAGCAAAACTGAGCACATATTTCAAGTTAATAGTTGAGCATAGTTGTTGAACCCAGCAATTCAGATATCCATCAAGTAGCCTTTGTAATGTGTTTTCACACATTGCTTTTAGTGCCTGATTCACATATCCAAGCTCTAGGCAGTATATTTTTTTATCACTTGTATGGGGAATTATGTATCTTTTCAAATTTAATTTGAAAAGCTATTTTCAAAAAAGAAAACACAATACATCTCTAAAAAAGGCCATATTTTTCTTAAAGTGTTATTTGAGAATTTTTTAGTCTTAGAAAACCTATCTTCTAAGTTATTGCAGAATTGACTGGGATATGTGCACTAAAATTATTTATGACAGGTCTTAGATTGATTTGGCTAATTATTTGAGCATGAAACTACAAAGACTCCCTTTAAAAAGTGAGACTAGAGGGTCAATCTTGTGCTGACTTAACCATCAAAGCACCTCAGATTTGGCAAAAGCAGTAAATATGCTCATGTTGAAAGAAATCTGTTATGTCATGAGAACACAGAATTCCAGAATAAAAATCATAATAATTTTATTCATAACATTTTGCATATTTGTTTATAAATGAATAAAAAATATTTAAGAAACATATGCACAGCTCAAGATATATATAAAAGTTACTTCTGTTGAGGTGGTGAGGCAGAAAAGAATGAAACAGAGTTGAACATTTTATTACATATATTTTATTTTTTGATTACTTAAAACACATTTATTAATCTGGTGAGTTTTGAAACTAAAAGAAAAAAATAAGAGGGGCATGAAGCTGTAGCTCAGTGTTAGTAGAGACTTTGCCCAGCATGTGCAAGGTCCTGGGTTCAATCATCAGTGCCACAAAGAAAATTAAAGTAAAAATAAAATAAAATAATAAAAACTTAGCTTCACAAAATTTTATTTTGGAAATACTGCATACATTTTGGCCTCGCAAGCCAACAATGTCTGTTATAAAGAGATCACATATTTCTGTTGTCACTGATTCTTCAAATCTGTGAGTCATGTGGTTTATAAGATTGTTTTCCAAACCCTGAATCAAAATTCATTAATGGACTGATAAGTCAACATAGTGGGTCAATTCTGCTTCCTTCATGTCTTTTGACAATTTTTCTATCAGGTTGCTTGCCCCTTCTTTATTGATTCAAGGGAATTATTTAACACTATGAATATTATTCTATGGAAATTTATGTTTTCTCAGTGTGTGTGTATATGTGTGTGTGTGTGTGTACTTCCTTCATTGTCTATGTTGTTGCTGTTGTTTTTTAGTCCAGTTTAAGCAATCTGTCCTTATGTCACTGCTGATTATATATATTTTTATAAAGACATAATTTTTAATTTTTCCTCAAATATTTGAGCCTCTAATTCAATTGTAATTTAATTATTTATGGTATAAGATCCTGTTTCATTAGTTCCATATGCAAAAGCTATTTCCCAACAACATTTATTGAAAACACAATGTTTTTCCAATTGGTCTATGATGCCAATTCTTTTGTAAATAAATTATGTTTTATACATGCATGAATCTGCTTTGGGCTCTTTAAACTGCTCTATTATTTAATTTACTTATCCCAAAGCCAACTTTCCGATGGATTTTAGTGACCTATTATGCCTATTGAATAGTATTCCCATCATGTTGTTTTTCTTCAGGATAATTCCCATTCTCTGGTAAACTTTTTCCTTCTTTTTTTCTTTTTAATAAAAAAAAATAGCTTGCTAACTCAGTAAAGCATATTACAGGAGTTTCATGGCATTTTATTTCAATCTATGAATTCATATGGAAAAAATAACACTAAGATCTTTTGATATTTAGGATTCCTACTCAAGAATATGGCATATTACTCTAAGCTTTCATGATTTCCTGTTTTTCCAGTTTATATCAATTTATTCAAATCTTTTAGCAAAATTTAAATGTTTTTATTAGTGCATTATACTTATACATAACATTTTGATTGATTTTCATATAATCATACATGAACGGAATATAAAAAACTGTGCAGCATTTTAAATCTTACAGGTTTTACCTCTTATTCCAGCCATTGCAGTGCTGATCCATTTTGCAGAAGTTTCAATTGGCTTGATATGGGTGCATCAACTCCCTCCTTAGTTATGTAAAGCACACTTTTTACTTCCTGATCATTTGAATAGAGCAGCATGTATGTGCACCCAGGGAGAATGGTGAAAGTCATGTCCAGTGGAATCACCTGGACCAATGTAAGCCAAGGGCTGGAGATAAATTCTTCCCTCTTTCATTCCTAAGAAACATTTCAAAGAGTGAAGAGGTAGGCAAAATCTTTTCCCCATAAAACATAATTTGAAAAAAATATTTTTTACATAACCATGTTAGGGCTCTAAAAATTAGTCTCATGCAAATAGTAAACTAAGAAAAGTTTGTTAATGAAATACTGATGAACTTTAGATACAAAAGTAGAGCTATAAGCCAGGCGCGGTGGCACACGCCTGTAATCTCAGTACTTTGGGAGGCTGAGACAGGAGAATCACGAGTTCAAAGCCAGCCTCAGCAACGATGAGGTGAGAAGCAACTCAGTGAGACCTTGTTTCTATATAAACCACAAAATAGGGCTGGGATGTGGCTCAGTGGTCGAGTACCCCTGAGTTCAATCCCTGGTACCAAAAAAAAAAGTAGAGCTACCGTATTCTTTGCTGATACTTCTTCCATTTTCTTTACCTCCTGCCCTGCTTTACAACATAGTGTTTCTGCCAGTTTAAGTAAGGTTGGATATAAAAACCAGAAACTTTGATGCTGGAGGGAACTGACTGGATTTGGAGGGGAACATACACAAACACACACACACACACACTTTGTGGCAATGTTAACCAAAGTAGTATAGTTTGTGGAAATGAGAGAGACTCATTCTGCTAGCCTTAGATTGCAGTTCTTTTTAATGAGCCTAAATCTAGCAGATTGGTCAGAAATTTGACAAAGTGGATCTCAAAAATGAATGACTCAGAGGAGTTAGACAAGTTTTTTGATGTATCACTCTGCTTTGGATGCTGCACACACATAGGAGAGACCCAAAGAGGGTCCAAGCTCCCCCTACTGCCTGGACTGATGAGGAGGCTGTGTACATATGTAGGGGAGAGCTGAGCAAGTCTGCAGAAAGTAAAGGCTGCATCAAACATGGAAACTGAACGTACTTCCCACCTCTCATGCAAATGCACCAGTCAAACATGGAAGTCTTACTAGGTACAAGTTTTTGAGCTTAACCTTTGACAAGTCACTGACTAACCCTAAGTTATGTAGACATAGGGATGACTCTTAGGAAACCAGGCCAAAATGATAAAAAACAGGAAATTTTTAAAATGACCAGAGTCATCAGAAACCACATATGAAGAGGATTAGTGATTCAGCAGATTATCCTTAAATACCTTAAAAAAAAAAAACAAAACAGAAAACTGTAAGGGAAAAATAAAAACCCAGAGCAGCTACAAAATATTCCCTAAAATGCTCAGTTAGTACTCAATAAGAGTACCAATAAAATATAAGACATGCAAAGAAACAGGAAAGTCTGTCACACAACTAGGAAAGCAGGCAGTCATAGAAACTGACTTTGAGTGGGCTGAGATGTTAGACTTATTATAGAAAAATTCAAAGCAGCTGTTATAAACATGCTAATAGAATTGCTTATAAAATTTAAAGAAAATAGAATGATTCAACCAAGAGGGAATTTCAATAAAGAAATAGAATATAGACAAAAGAAGGAAATTCTAGAATTACAGAAGAGTCATAAAGCAACTGTTCAACAGAAGGTATGAAATAGTGGAAGAATGAACCAGACAACTCACAAAAACTTGACATTTGTCAACTGAAATTATACACCGAGAACAGTGAGAGTGATTCAAGGAAATAGAAACAAACTCAGAGATCTATGGAGGGACACCAACATATGAGAAGGGAGAAAAACAGAAAGGAGGAGAAAAACTATCAGAAAACACACTGACAAATTCCCAGATTTGATGATCTTTAACCCCTAGATTATAGATATTCTGTGAAACCAGAGCAGAAAAAAATAGAGTTCCACATTTTGATACATTTATAGGCAAAATTTTGAAAATCAAAGACAAAGGAAAATCTTGACAGCAGGAAGAGAAAAATGAATCATCACATTTAGGGTAATGATGATATTATTAATGGCTGATTTTTCATCAAAACAATGGAATTCCGGAGGGAGTCAAACAACATGTTGAACACACTGAGAAAAAGGAATAAAAACTGTCAGGGAAGATTTTATATTTTATGATACTCTACTTCAAAAATGAAGATGAACCAGATGCAGTGGCACATACCTGTAATCTCAGTGGCCTAGGAGGCTGAAGCAGGAGGATTGCAAGTTCAAAGCCAGCCTCAGCAATTTACTGAGAAACCTGTCTCAAAATAAAAAAATTTTAAAAAAAGGCTGGGATGTGGCTCAGTGGTTAAGTGCCCCTGGGCTCAATCCCTGGTACCAAAAAAGAAAAGAAAAAAAAAGAAAAGAAAAAATAAATAGTTATGCCCAACATACACACATGTATGAACAACTGATGAAATTTGGATAGACCTCTGGATAGTACTGTGAATTTCCTTGGTTGGATACTATATTATAAATAGGAAAATATTTGTCCCATTTTCTGAAAGGACAAATCTATAGATATTCAAAGCAGATCAGTGGTTGTCTGGGGCAATCAGGAATTGGTTTGAAAGCACAGGAAGTATGTTCATGGTGGTAAAAATGTAACACTAGATTGTGGTGTTAGGTATACCACTAAAATTATTAAAATTATTTCCTTGCATGATTACAATAGGTGAATTTTATGGTATGTATATTATAGCTTAGTAAGGATTTTTTATTTGTTCATTTTAGTTATACATAATATTAGGGTTCATTTGGACATAATTATACAAGTATGGAATACAGTTTGCTCTAATTTAGTCCCTAGTATGTCCTCTTTCCCTGCTCTCCTTCCTTCTCCTGTTCCCTTTCCTTTATTCTACTGATCTTTCTTTTATTTATTTATAGTTTGTTTTTAAGAATTAGTGTCTTGTGGGTATACATAAAGGTGAGATTCACTGTGGTATATTCATATATGTGCATAAGAAAATTAGTCAGATTCATTCTACTGTTCTTTCCTTTTCCCATCCTTTCTCCCTTCCTCTACTCCACTGATCTCTCTTCTGTTTT
The DNA here is from genome assembly GCA_004024805.1 of Geosciurus inauris. Taxonomy (NCBI): domain Eukaryota; kingdom Metazoa; phylum Chordata; class Mammalia; order Rodentia; family Sciuridae; genus Geosciurus; species Geosciurus inauris. Next base: position 28,368 of record PVHX01010165.1, on the reverse strand, counting down.
CATGGAATTCCCACACCTATTTTCCATTTTTTCCCCTTACTTTGGTCTAGGTTCCATATATCAGAGAAAACATTTGACCTTTGACTTTCTGGGCCTGGCTTATTTCACTTAGCATGATATTTTCCAGTTCCATCCATTCACTAGCAAATACCATAATTTCATTCTTCTTTAAAGATGAGTAATACTCTATTGGTATATCTACCACCTTTTCTTTATCCATTCATCTGTTGAAGGCACGTAGGTTGGTTCCATAGCTTGGCTATTGTGAATTCTGCTGCTATAAACATTGATCTGGCTGTATTCCTATAGTATACTGATCTTAGATCTTTGGGATATGTACCAAGGAGTAGAATAGCTGCATGATATATAGTCAATAAATACATGAAAAATGTTCAACATCTCTAGCAATCAGGGAAATGTAAATCAAAACTATATTAAGATTTTATTTCTTCAGTCAGAATGGCAATTATCAAGAAACTGCATAATAATAAATGCTGGAGAGGATGTAAAGAAAAAGATACACTCATAAATTTCAATCAGAATCAAGAAAATTAATTATTCCATCACTCCAGAAAATTTCCATGTTCCCCTTTATTGTTAATGCCCCTTCTTCCACCTTAGTTCCTGGAAACCATGGATCTTATCTCATTCTTTATAGTTTTGCCCTTTTCAGAATGACCTATAAATACTATCACATGGTAGGCAGGCTTTGGTATCAGTTTAACAGACTGGTGCATGTATCTGTCATTCTTTTTATTGATTGATAGTATTCCATTGTATGGGTATCATAATTTATTTAACACTCACCAGCTGAATAGGTTTCTTCAAGTTTTGAAATGTATAAATGTCACTAAGGTAAATATTTAGGAATTCTTTAGGGGAAATCATAGATTTTTTTTTTTTTGGTAAAATCCTAGAAATGGAATGACTCAGTCATATAGGGTGTATGCTTATAGCTTTAAGAAACTGCCAAACTGTTTTCCAAGTTGCATTTTGCAATGTCTGAGAGTTGGAGTTGCTTCACATATTCATCTACACTTAGTGTGGTTTGTCTTTTTAATTTTAGTCATTCTATTGCATGTACAGTGGTATCTCACTTTGGTTTTAGTTAGCATTACCTTAATCAAAAATTATGTGAGAATAATTTCATGTGTTAATGTTTCATTTATGTATCATCCTTTGTGAAGTGTCTTTTCAAATCATTTTGCCATTTAAAAATGTCGTTTATTCCTTATTATTAAGTTGAAGCATTCTTTATATATATTGAATATAATCTTTCATCATTTATGTTGTCTAACGTATATATTTCCTCCAATATATATCCTTTCAGCCTGTCTTGCTTTTGCCTTTTCATTTTGTAACGGTCTTTTGAAGAACAAAGTTGTTAAAATCAATGAACACCAATTTGTTGATTTTTTCTTAAGGTTTGTAGCTTCCATTTTTTAAAGAAATCTTTGTTTAACTCAGGATCACTGTGATCCCTTACTAAACTTTTCTTCTAGAAGTTTTATGGTTTTTTAGTCTCAGCTCTTATATTCAGGTTTTCAGTACACCTTGGATTACTTTTCCAGGTTGTGTTCTGCCTGTTCCTATGTTGTGATTCTTTTTCTGGACTTGAGTAGTTTCTTCACAAATGTAGGATGATGAGTGGTCTGCTGAAGATTTGAAGTGAGCCTGAAGATCTTCAAGGCTTTTCTGTGTAACTCATTTCCATCTCATACTGTGTCCTATTGATTCTCGCTGCTTTATCTCCTCAAATTCTCCACTCCATTTCCCCAACTCAAGGAGAATGCCCTGCTGCTTGGCTTCCCTCTCCCTATGCTATGCCTGTAAACTTTCTCTAGGCTGCAGTTAAGGGGGACAACCGTAGGGAACACCCATTTCTTTCCTCAGTGATCACAGTCCTGTGCTATTTATTGTCTAATGCCTGAGGCTTGTTTTCAATATTTTTTCCAGTGTTTTTAGTTGTGTAAGATGAGAGGGTAAATCTAGTGACTGAAATTGTGAAGTTTCCAAGTAAGGTTCTTATGCTTAAAAATCTCAATAATTAGGGCCTGACAAATATGAATGCAGCAACAAATATAAGAAAATATGATGGAAATGGTGGGAACTTGCTTATTGTAATAAAAATTAGTGTTTGGACAAGAGAGAAATGGATGAGACATATTCAAAGACTGTTTCAAGAAGTCTCTGAACTTTTAGGGTTAATGATGAATAATATAGACAGAAATATTTTATATATTTTAGCAAAAAATTTTAAACCTGGAAAGCATAATGGAAAACAAAAAGATATCCATGCATGAAGATATGAGCAGAGCATTACAATTGGATTGAAGAAAATCTAGCTATATACATTCATCAAATCACAAAGCATTCTGGTGTGGCATTGACAGAGAAGAGACACTGGTTCTACCTGGCATCTTAAGTAGACTCATCTGGCAGTGGTATGAAGATTAAGTCAGAGATTTAAAATGAAGGAAGTAAACTAAGATGTGGCTGCAATCATTCTGGCATGTATTTTTAGTGTATGGCTAACAAAATCTACAAAAAATTATTTGAGAGTTTTGGGGATTTGAGACATTTTTAAAAGGAAGAGATGAGATGCTTGGGTGACTGATGGAATGCAGTGGGTGAAGAATTGTGATGGAACTAATGTGCAAAATATGTTGGGGGACCATTTCATTTCAAATAGGTCTCCTTAACTTTATTCTGAGAGTTTGTTATAATAGCCAAGTTAGAGTAAACTTTAAAAAAAATAGAATCATTTTATAGCAAATCACGTTTTTGCCAAGAATGTATTCAAATGCATCTCTAAAGATTAGGGAGAAGTGAAACTGAAAATGAATGAATGATTTCAGTTTCCTACTCACTGATTTTTGTGTTAATTTTATAAAACAGAGAAAAATTTCTAGTTTGTACAACAGGGAATCATAAAAGAAGACTAATTCAAACTTCCATGGAGGAGGGATGTGAAAACATAAAGAATCATAAACCAAGGATGGAAATTTCCTGCAAATCTTCACTCCTGTTCCCAGAGTCACAAGAACTGCTGGCAACTGAAATACAGCCTTGAGCTCTGAGAGTGGCACCACTGGGTTGCATAACAGAATGGTGTTTTTCTCAATGCATATTAAAGTTAATGGAAATAAGATTTAGATTTGGTTTTATTTGCAAATAGAAAAGCCAAAGAGGAAGGAAGTGAGTTGAGATGGGTTTTAGCAGTTATTTCAGTTTATGTGCCAAAGACATTGCTCTTCTTGGAGAAGTCAGGCTTGGTGCCTGAGTGTTGAGCTACAAGGCTAAGGCAGGCCTCATGGCTCTTCTATGTATAATGATACCTTTGTCCATTTTCTTTTCAAATCTGCATTTTCCTTTCCTTGACATCTTATTTATTCTTCCTTCTGGGGAGCCTTTCAAAGAAGAAAACTCACTCAGAGGAAAATTCGAGCCAAGTCTAATTGACTAAACTTTCCTATGGCTCAATGCTGAGACACAGACCTTTTAAGGTTTTGCCAGTTGGCAGGAATTTTAATGACAGGCTTCCAGGATCAAACCAAACCCTTTAACTTCTTTTCACAGTAAATTTATTGGTAACTATTGACATGTAAAATGCTCCCCAAGGAAGAAAGAGAAATCTGAAATTAGTTGAATATTACCAAGTGTCCTAAGTGGAGGACCATTCAGAATGTTCCCATTAATCTATAAACAAAGCATCAGGTCCAAAGAGAGATGGGACACATGCAATTGTTTTGCTATAAAATCTTGAGGAACAAGTACTTTCAAATCTCACAGTTGGTATGCAAATATAATGGGACAGAATGTTTTTCAGTCCTTTATTGAAATACCAACAATTTGCAATAAAAAGGAGCTACCGTGGGGATGAAACCATCCTATAATAAATGTATTTGCTTCCAAAAGTCATTATTCCATTTTGATTTCAAGAGAGATGACTTTGAATGAAAGTAAAGCCTATGGTAGTAGAAGGCAAAAGTTCCATTGTAAATCAAGCCCCTACTTGATTTATCAGTCAAGATGCTATGACTTTAATCAAATCCCTTCTTCCTTCTGGATATCAGGTCCTTAATCTGTAGAGTGAGGCAGCACATACTGCCTAGTTCTAAAAATACAAGTGTTGCTTTTCTTGCAGTCTGAAGTTTCTATAATAGGAAGAAGTAAAGTAAAACTTTATGTATGACATGGTTTGTCAAATTTACTGTATGTAGGAAGACCTAGAAAACACACTTTGCACTTTTATCCCAGCAATATTGATTAGGTAGGTTGGAACAGTTTATTGGTCAATGTTGTGAGTACCCAAGGTGATTCCTTGACAATTAGAGGTCATGTTAGCAATGGATTTAGACAAAATCTTTCTCCTTTTCACATATAGTGAAGTTACAAAGATATTTTCTTATCATATTGAAATTGCTGCTAAATTCCCAATGCTGAATCAAGAAGTGACAAGTTCAAGAGAAATCAAAGTATGAAATTTGACATATCTCTACCACAATTTTAGAGAGTAGAAGAATCCTCCAAGAACTGGTTCTACTGTCTCTCACTGTCAAACTTATACAAGGAGAAGACAAGGAATGTGAGATGCATTGGATCATCAGACTATAAGGAAAGAAAGGGAGAATGAAGGCATGGTCCTTCACACCTACATAAACCATGTTAGTTTTCTATCACTGTCATTGCCATGTTCCTCTTCTCTGATCTTTAAAGCTTGTAATGGTGGGTTGAGACCTTCTCACCTCACAGCAATCTGACTGACTCTTCTGTACCCTCAGATAACCCAGGAAAATCTCCTTATTTTAAGGTCAGTTGACTAGAAATCTTAATTGTATCTATAATCTTAATCCCCTTTGCCATGACATAATTATGGAATTAAGATGTAGACTTTGGGGGGGGAGGGGCATTCTATGTACCATACATACCAAAAGAAGAGGATTATAAAAGAATCACTTTTTAAGGTTGGGGAGTCTATGAAAGAAAGACTGGTTCTACTTTGGCTAAAGATATACCTAATCATGTATGCCCTGAACCTACCTGAGCAGTAGAAAAGAGATGAATGGTGTGGCACAGATGAATGAGTTTCCCATGATTCAGGGAACTTGAACATCTTTTTTGTGTGCTGCTCAAGAGTGTCCTTTGTGAGAATATTGCTCTGAGGTGTATGAGCTACTCTTGGTAGCCATCTTGATTAAGATTGGCATAACCTAGCACAAAGCCTTATCCTTGGGAGTTAGCAATGCAGAAATACCATCTCATATAACACAGATTTTTATTTTAGAGAAAAGCATACTTGTCATATTTCAGGAAATGTAGCTTTCAGTTATGATTTATTTTGTTCTCAGTTCATAGTATTATAGTTTTGCTAATCACACTTGAACTTGGTAAGGTAAAAACTGAAATTTTTTCCTTAGTATTGCTTTCCAATAGGATCTGATATATAAATATTGCTAGAAAAATATCTAAAACTTGAAAATAAGGCTGAACGATGGAAACCATATTCTGCCAATGTGGTACACAGGCAAAGGTCACCCAGAGATTATCTAGGAGTGTGAGTTCATTTATTTCACTGTTTACAATTCATTAAAGTTTCCAGACATAGTGGAGTTACTTGTAAATTTTCAGATTTTTGTGCAAGATATATATGTCTTGCAAGTTTTAATTATATATATAATTTAGCTCTAATGAAACATATAATCCTAAACATAAATGGTCTCATTTGACATTAATCACTTTGTACTAACACAAAAATCTTAACCTTACATAAATACTCACTTTCTAAAGTCTTTAAACCAGTACATCTTATTGGTTCTTACATTACTTAGTAAGTCACATTAAAAACACATTCTGTATTTGCATATAGTTATTATTTTACTTTTTCTGAAAATCGTGCATTAAATAATCCTGGGTATATTTCATAGCTCTGTAATTGCTATTAGGTAAAACAGAGAAAATGCCAGATCAAAACTGCAATGTCTCATTTTAATTTAAATCTCTTCACCTCATTAGTACTCCTCATATTCAAGTTTGTGGAAATTTAAGGGTGGTCTGGTTTTACTTCTCCTGCTTCTGCCTTGAATTTTATTTTTAATCTTCTATAGTGTTGAAAATTGAGATGCACTGTCTACAAAAATTACTCAAAATGGATCAAAGACCTGAATGTAAGAACCAAAAGGAGAATCTTAAGAAAATACAAGCATAAATCATTACCTTGGATTAAGCAATGATTTCTTAGATATAACAACAACAGCACAAACAACCAATAAAAAAGAATCATTTAGTTGCACTTCAACAAACTTAAAACTTTTTTTGCTGCAAAGATACCTTCAAGAATAGGAAAATTGTGCTTGTGTGTGCACACATGTACTACTGCTCAGATCTCCCAAACTCCATATTCAATGACACATGGGTAGCTTGAAATTGGCCATGGCAAAAAATGAAAAACATTTTTTTCCTTTTTTAGAGCATTTGTGGATGGATATATATATATATATATATATATATATATATATATATATATATATATGCACATATGCATTTATATATATATATATAAATGCATGCATATATTTCAGCATGTACTTCAATAGAACCATTCTTATTTTTACTGAGTGTGCTGACAATACCTCCTCTTGTGTCTGTTCTTTTCTAATGCTCCTCTCTGATCTAGTCCCAAACACTGTTTTCAAAATCATCTTTCTCCAGTGTGAAGGTCTCCTAGCATTCTACTATTTAATCTCTCTTAATATCTATCATCTTCATGATAAAATTCAAATTCTGTCAGATCTCATCAGAGCCCTGCCCCTCTTCAAAGTCTTTTTCAGTGACCTTGAACTACTACCTGGAGGGCATCAGGTTCTTCCCTGCTTCTGGGCCCATAGACCTGCTTATCCCCCTTTCTTCTTTGTGTGATTTCCTTTTCCTTTTCCTGAAGCTTACTAAGCTAAAACACTGCTTCTGTAAAGACTTCTCTTTCATCTCTCCTTTTAGATTGTACCTTTCCTTGTGCCCGGGGCTGTAGAGAAAGTCACTGCACTTCCTCTTTCCTTTAAATTCAATAATCTTGGATTTGGTTGTGATTCTATATTAAATTCCTGACCTCACAATTGGCTCCTAGGTATCCAGCATTAGCTCTTACTTACCTGTGTATGCCCAGCATCTAGCACATGTTTTAAACATTATAGGAGCTCACACGTGATTTTGGAATGTAATGAATTTTGAGGAGAAAAATCTACTTTAGAAAAATAACATTGTATTGAAAAGAGATTACAAAAATATTTGAAAGTCTTTAAAAATTCATCATGGTTGAATTGTATAGCATTTAGTAGAAAGGGATTAACAAGGCCAATGTGAAGGGCTTTAGTAGAGAATTGACAATAAGAGTGACTATTTACATTTGAATAACGTTGGATCTGAGTACTTATATTTGTGATGAGATACTAAAGGGAAATGAATTCCAATTAAGATAACAAGTCTTCACTGTCACAAGCTTAACAAAAAAACAGTCTAGAGATTTCTCTTTAAATATTAACTTCACAGAAGTTAGTTATGACATCAGAACATTTGAATTTCAAGTATAAATTTATTCAAAAGACTGTCATTTTAATCCAATTTTAGGCTTCAAGTAAAGTAGGCAAGATAAATTAAAATTCCTCAACAGCTATAAAAATTCAGTAATGGATTAACATTAAATACTTTAGAGACAGAAATATATAGATAATACATTCACTACTTTATCAAGTCATATTTTGAAATTTATTCATTCTTTCTAAAATATTAAATATTGTTGTACATGGTGCTAAGTGCCAGTGAGTATAAAAAAGACTAGAACTAGAACACTGTTTTGCTTTGGATCTTTGCCTTAATAGAGAGAACAGTTCGGTTAGAAAGACTGAAAGATATGATTATTTGGTAAGGAAGTGTATTTTAATGACAATGATGATGAAGAACACAACTTAACAACACTGGGGATTACGATGATAGTTACACTATTTAATAAATATGTTGTTTTAGGCAATTTGCATATCTGCAAGTTGGTGCAACCATTGTGGAAAGCAGTATGGAGATTCTTTAGAAAACTTGGAATGGACCCACCATTTGACCCAGACATCCCACTCCCCAGTCTATACCCAAAGGACTTAAAAACAGCATACTGACGCATCCACTTCAATGTTCATAGCAGCTCAATGCACAATAGCTAAACTGTGGAAACAACCTAGATGCCCTTTAATAGGTGAATGGATAAAGAAACTGTGGTATATATACACAATGGAATATTACTCAGCATTAAAAGAGAATAAAATTATGGCATTTGCAGGTAAATGGATGGAGTTGGAGAATATCATGCTAAGTAAGCCAATCCCGCAAAACCAAAGGCTGAATGTTTTCTCTGATAAGAGAATGCTGATCCATAATGGTGAGGTGGGGGAGGGTATATGGGAACAATAGAGGAACTTTGATTGGGCAAAGGAGAGGAAAAGGAAGGGAAGGAACATAGGGGCAGGAAAGATGGTGGAATGAGATGGACAGCATTACCCTAGGTACATGTATGACTACACATATGGTGCAACTCTACATCCTGTACAACCAGAGAAATGAAAAGTTGTGCTCCATTTGTGTACAATGAATCAAAATGCATTCTGCTGTCATGTATAACTAATTAGAACAAATTAAATATGTATATATAAAATAACTCTTCAAGGAAAATATTTTGATCTTCATTTTATAGATGACTAATCTCAGTTTTAGTGAGATAGATGGAAATTGCAGAACTTTCTCTCAATTAGTAAATAGTAGATTTTGGTTCCTAGCAAAATCTGACCAACTTTAGAGCCCATTTTTCCCCATTATGTCCTAGAATTTTAAACAGAAGAATCAGATGTATTTTAGTTCTTGTTCCACTTCTTATTAGATTAGAGAATTTAAGTCTGTGCTGAGTAGTATACTCCTGTGAAATGTCCTTGTTGTTTTATCTAGTATTTGTAGTTCTATGATGACTGATATAAAATCTGTACAGTCATCAGAATTGAAATACAGAAGCTTTTCAGCTTCTGATAAATTTGTCAGCTTTCCATTGCTGTGACAAACACCCGAGAAAATCAACTTATGAAGAGCAAACGTTTATTTTAGCATACAGTTTCAGAGATTTCATTCCATGGTTGCCTGTCTCTGTTGCGTTAGGCTTGTGGTGAGGCAGTACATCATTGCAGGAGCATGTGGTGGAGGAGGCCTGTTTACTCCATGGCACCTGAGAAGCAAAAAAAGAGAAGGGGCTAGGGTCCTAATATCAACTTCAAGTACATGTCTACAATAACCTAACTCCCTCCGATTAAGCCCCACCTCTTAAAGGTTCCACCATCTCCTAGTAGTGCCATGGCTTGGAAACCAAGCTAACACAAGGACTTTGAGGGACATTCTAGATCTAACCTGTAGCCTCAATATTAAGTGTACTTGGTTCTTGGAGGGAATAATTTTTTGGAATTCTCTTGCCAAAGAGGAAGAATTCCTTAACCATTCTAAACAACATCAAAACAACATATTTGAAATTCTTAGAAAATGAGAAAATCCAACAACCCAAGTCTTTGGAAAAAATCTGGAAAGCAATGGGACTTGTAGGTACATTATATTTAAAAACAAAATACAGGAACAAGTGCAGACTCCTTGCTTTCTCAAGAGAAAACTGAAAATTCAAACCACAAAGCAGAAAGCCTTTGTAAATCAGCAGAAAGAAAATAAAAAGACAATCAGAAAGGAATTACTGATCTATTCTGTCTCCAAATTTATCTCTTCGGAAAGCACTCTCTCACTGTCTCCTTTAGATGCAGGTGTTTTTACTTTTCTTGGCTGCTGCCTACGATTCTGGCCTTGTAGGTATTTGGAAACAGATGAATAAAAAAGGCCTTAAGCATTCAAATGAGTGGTTAGCATTGTGTCTGCCACAAGTTAAAGGCCATTATGCAACTATTTTATATTATATCATAAATGAGTGTTATTTGTTTTGTTTACCAATCTTCTCATTTGGATTTAACTGCAAACTCGGTATTTTGGACAACAACTCCAAATCTAAGCTCAAATGTTTTGCCATTAGCTGAACTTCTTTGAATCTGTTTCTTTTTTTGTTTGTTTGTTTTTTGCTTTTTTGTTTTTTTGTTTTTGTTTTGGTATCAGGGATTGAACTCAGGGGTATTCAACTGCTGAGCCACACCCCCAGCTCTATTTTGTGTTTTATGTAGAGAAAGAGTCTCACTGAGTTGCTTAGCACCTTGCCTTTGCTAAGGTTGGCTTTGAACTCATGATTCTCCTGTTTGACCTTCCAAAGTGCTGGGATTACAGCCATGTGCCACCACACCTGGCTTGAATCTGTTTCTTAGGTGAGTGTCTTTGTAAACAATCAGAGATGTGGGTACATGGAGTTTTGGAATTCCTTCCCTTTTTTTCCTTTGATTGATCCATTCTCCTCTGTGATCATGATTTCTGTCTGCAGTTTTCCATGGCACTGTTACCAACTCACATGTTGTACCAATAGTAGTTGGTCTTAGGCAGGAAGCCAAGAAAATGGGAATTTCAATGTATTCAATGCTCCTCTCCCAAAACAATACCTTCAACTTGCTGATTTTTGTATCAGGTACACATTTTATAATTGTTTTATGAAGGGAAATTATTTGGTATGCTTTTACTCCATTCTTGACTAAAGTGGAAACAAATTTTTAAAATTTTTGACTAGTTGTTAAATTGCTTATGTTATACTGAAGGCACAGATTAACTACATTTATTGTATAAAATTTATCTCTGGGTAGTATAACATAGCATTTGCAGTCCCAGAAAAATCAGCACATTTGTAAGTTTTTTTCTCCTTCATTAAAAATCAAGCATCACTAGCACTTTGGGAGGCTGAGATAGGAGAATCACGAGTTCAAAGCCAGCCTCAGTAATGGCAAGGTGCTAAGCAACTCAGTGAGACCCTGTCTCTACATAAAACACAAAATAGGACTGGGGGTATGGCTTAGTGGTTGAGTACCCCTGAGTTCAATCCTCAGTACCAAAAAAAAAAAAAGTCAAGCATGAAAGATATCTTAGTTTTAACATTATCTTTCCACATGCTCTCATGTTATTGCCATTCTATCTATGATTTTCATGATCTTTTTCTCCTGTTACACAATAGCATACAGTCTGCTTTATTTGAAAGATCTTATTTTTATAAAATCACTCATATTAGTTACATTTTTATAAATGTTACATATTCCTGGAATTTAAATAGTCTTCTGTAATTGATAATACTTGGATAGAAATGCTTTGGTCAATGCATTTTGCATGAGGTGTTATGCCTATAGCATCTCAAGTGAAATACAAAACAATTGTTTTTTCCTTGAAAGTAAATCTGGAAAATATGACAAACTGAGCCTTTTTGGAAGTATCAGTATGTTCATTTAATCATGTAAAAAAAAAACTCATAAATTTTCTCTTAATACTTTTATTCTTCTCTTAGCATTTACTGAGTCTTCAAATGGTATATGCTGGAAAACAAGGTATTTAAGTTATGTACTTTTTTCAATTTATGATTCCACCCAATTTTAATGTACTATCAAGAACAAGTGTTTCCTCAGTAGTATTTAGCTTCTTGTTTTAATACATTCACAAATGTATATGAAGTTTGGTAAAATTATGCATCATCACATTAGATTAAACACTTCTGGAGAAAATTCATAATTTTTCCTTATATTCTAGATACTTTCATTTTAAATAGTTTGATAATATGAGGGCTTTGTATTACCATTAGTTAGAAGTTAAGTAGGGTACTCTGACTTCAATACTTGAAAAAATATTAACTTTACTTGATAACTGCAACAATACTCTTATGAGCCACCTTAATTGGAAATAAAATCTAAAGTGAGTCTCTTTAGTAGGTTTAAAACTAACAGCTTTTCTGGGTGAATAGAATTCTTTTTTTCCTAGTTTATAATTGTTCTATAAAACTTTTTTTCTGTATTTTAGAAAAAGCTATAAAATATGCTGCAATGGAAGAATCTTTAGGACTGTCTTCATTTTCTCAAGTATAATAGAAATTCACATGGGTATAACTTTACAAATTCAACATAGTGTTAGGTTTATCTAGAATAAACAGTTTATGTGGTTTACCCTGAGTTGGCAATGTATTTTTTCAAACATGTCTTGAATTCTACAGTGTTTGATATAATTGAATCTTTGAGGAATCTGGGAAATTGAAAATGATAAGCATTTCATACAATTTTAGGGAATTTTTTTGAAGAGATCAGGAAAGGCAATAATATCAAGGTCAAGTGTACATCAGTTGCCAAATAGGATTGTGATTTTTGTAGGATTAAACGAAGTTACTGTAGATGAATATTATTTATTAAAAAACATTTTCCTATTCCAAATGATGGAAATGAAATTTAGTTGAAATTTAAATCTGAGGAAAATTTTCACATAAATTGAAAGGAAAGGAACTTATTCGAGTTTGGTGTTTAGCTTCATTAGTAATAGAATTCCTTTTTTGAAGATGCAATTACCCACAAATTTGAAGTGACTATTACCCATAAATTTGATATTAGATAGTCAGGGTCTCATAATGAAGCAGATAGCATAACAAATAAAAGACAGTGTAAATAATTCAGTGAAATAACTTTTGCAGAGATATTGGAAATGAAAGAATCTTGCCAAAATTGGTAAAAGCTCTGGTCATAGACAAGCTATCTTATGTGAGCAGGGCCAAATACAGGCCCTTCAAACGAGGCTTGATAGAGAGGGAGAAAAAGGGAACTACAAACCATTCTCCATCTTTTGTCTGTTTCTTCCAGGCTGAAGTCAATCAGAAACTAGTGGGTACAGGTGGCTGAAGTTATCCTTGTAAAACAGATTAGCAAAGGGCAAATAACAGATGAAGGGTGAGAGAGGAACAGTGCACTTGAATTAATTATGCTCAAATGACTGTATGCTGGACTTTTAAAATATGACGGTTAACTAATATTTTCATGTAGCAAAATTAAAATCATTATGGCAAAAGTATAGAGTGAAAATGTCATGCAATCCATAAAAGGAAAAGAGTTCTTTCTGTAGATGAGACAGAATAATTGGATCACCTCTATTTCACTGTTATTCTACACAGTAAAATCAGTAGGTTTGGGTACTTTAGGAAGTTTGAGTTCTATCTAGGCTCTAACACTTACTAAACATACAATGGTTGGTACTTAATGAAACCACTCTGAGACTCAGTTTCTAAGGGGTAAAATGGTGATAAATGGTTTGGGAGGATTAGATACGCACTCCATTAGTTTAAATTAAAATATATGAGAATTTCTCAATAAATGTTAGATATTCTTAAAGATGTGATATTATTAAAAATTATGATTTTTCTACTTTCAATCCAAAGATTTTATATTTTGAAATAAACTGGTTGCTAAATCAAAAAAGATCAGTTGGCTTCTGATTAAAAAATGATCTCGCAAAGTGTGGAATCATGCTGGGTACCATTTTATGGGCCACTGTGGAGAGCTTGGTGGTATTTTCAAACTGTGGGTATGCTGTATTCTAGATTCATGATTTTATGTTTTGGAAATGCTTGTATCTTTTAAATCATAAACTGCCTAAAGATTTTTTTTCAAATTTATAATGATTAATTGATAGGAGTAAAAATAACTTTTCACTAATTGGCATTGAATTTGGTGAGTCTCTATCCTGCTTATAAGTGTGTTATTGTTTAAATTTTTTTGTAATTTTAAAATAATTTTGGAAAGTTTGGAAGTTGCAAAGATATTACAAGGATTTCCTGTATATTCTTTATCTGTTTCCCCTAATGTAAAGTACCTTATACAACTACGCTGCATTTGCCAAAAGTAAAAAATTAACATTGGTACACTGCTGTTAAATACAGACTATATTTGGGCTTTTTCCATTTTTTTTTTCTGGTAATGTCTCTTGTATTTCATGATCCAATTCAATATGCCACACTACATTAGGGCAGAGATATTTTATTTTTGTTTTATTTTTTACTTTATATGTTTGTATTTGGGGAAAATACATACAACTATGAAAGCAGGAAAAAGGACATACCTTATCAAGCTGTGTTAGTTTCTCTGGGGACTCTGTAACAACTTGAACTTGATGATTTAAATAAAGACAATTTTATTTGTCTGTGCCTAACATAACATTAGGAGGTACAGCATAGGTTCTCATAGGTATTAATCCCAAATTTCTTTTGTCAGAATTAGAAAAGCACAAACACCTAGATTTGTGTTTTAAATAATTGAATAATATGTGTTAGACATTATCCATAGATTTGAATTCAAGCTGAAAGTTGAAATGCAAGAAAAGATGAATAGTTTTATCCGTTTTATGAGGAAGATAAAATACTTGTAATAAAAAGGTATCTGTTGTTAATATTTCTTTTTTTGATGCACAAATTTTTATTGTTTAATATTCCTACATTGTCTAACAACAAATAGTATTTTAATTGCAGAATGTGAAAGGAAGTAAAAACATCATTTATTGTTTATGTAGCATTATAAAGCATTCCTCTAGCCTTGTCATTTGTCAGAAATCAAGTACTCATCACTTACTGAGAAGTACAAAATCAGTACCTGGATAGACCTGTTTCTAATTTGTCTTTTTTAAAAAAAAAACAAATTTAGAGCATTATTATTACACATAGTATTTTAGTTCCTTTTGACAAAATTATATGTAAAAGGAATTTAATATCAATCCCCATTCTACCACTGTTTTTCTTCCCTCCTCCCTCTCCCTTTTTCTTTCCTGTACCCAACTGATTTTTGGTTCACTCCTTTATTTGTTTATTTTTGATTGGGACTTTCTATGTATATATAAATGGATATTCCCTTTGGTACACTTATATATGTATATAACATGATTTTGTTAGATTCATTCCATATCTCTTTCCCTTTTCCTTCCTCCCTCCCTCCCTCTTATTCTGCTACTTCTACCCTTCTGACCTTTCCTGTATCTTTATGATATCTGATCCCTCCCCCACTGCCTTCTTTCCTTTATTTTGCTTTAGCTTCTACGTATGAGAGAAATATTCAACCCTTGATTATCTGAGTCTGGCTTATTTCACTTAGCAAGATTTTCTTCATTTCTTTCCATTTACGGGAAAATCTCATTATTTCATTCTTCTTTATTACTGAATAAAACTCAATTGAGTATAGATACCATGTTTTCTTAATTCATTCATTTATTAATGGGTTTCTGGATTGATGCCACAATTTGGCTATCGTGCTGCTATAAACATTGAAGAGGCTATATAACTATAGTTTGCTGATTTTAGTCCTTTGGATACATATTAAGAAGTGTGATAATTGGGTCATATTGGTGTTCCATTCCTAGATTTTTGAAGTCTCCACATTACTTTCCAGAATGGTTATACTAATTTGCAGCCCAACAAAAAATGTGAGAGTGTACATTTTCCCCCACTTTCCCCCACATACTCACCTGCATTTATTATTATTTGTATTCTTGATAATTGCCATTCTAACTAGAATGAGATAAAATCTTGGTGTAATTTTGATTTGCCTTTCCCTGAGCGTTAGCATTGTTGACCATTTTTCACATATTTGTTGGCCATTTGTGTTTCTTCTTTTAAGAAATTTCTGTTCAGTTCTTTTGCCTGTTTATTGATTGGAATTTTTTGACATTGAGTTTTTTGAGTTCTTTATGTATTGTGGATATTAATCCCATCAGAGAAATAGCTGGTAAATATTTTTTTCCCCATTCCTTATGCTCTCTCTTCATTCTCAATTGTTTCCTTTGCTGTTCAGGGGCTTTTTAATTTGCTGGCGTCCCCTTATTTATTCTTGGTTTTATTTCTTAAGCTTTAGGAGTCTTGTTGAGGAAGTTGGTTCTTGTGCTTTTGTGATGAAGTGTTGATCCTGCTTTCTACTAGCAGTTGCAAGTTTTCAGGTCTAATTCCTAAGTCTTTGATCCATTTTTATTTGATTTTTATGCAGAGTGAAAAAAAGGATTTCCTTGCCTTCTACATGTAGATATCCCTTTTTTCCAGCAGTATTTGTTTATAAAGCTGTCTTGTCTCCAACATATATTTTTGACACCATTGTCAAGTATCAGATGACTATGAGAATGTGGGTTCGTCTCTGTGTCTTCTATTCTATTCCATTGTTCTTTGTGTGTATTTTGATGTCAATAATAGTCTGTTTTTCCTACTATAGCTCTGTAGTATAATATGAGATTGGGTATCATGATGCTTCCTACACCACTTTTCTTATTCAGAATTTCTTTGGCTGCTATGGGTCTCTATTCTTTTTTATTTTTTTTTTATTTTTTCGATGTTGATGGACCTTTATTTTATTAATTTATTTATATGTGGTGCTGAAAATTGAACCCAGTGCCTCACACATGCTAGGCAAGTGCTGTACCACTGAGCACAACCCCAGCCCTGGGTCTCTATTCTTCCAAATGAATTTAAGGACTGTTTTTTCTAGTTCTCTGAAGAATGTGACTGGTATTTTGATGGGGACTGTGTTGAGTCTGTATGCTGCTTTTGCTTTTGGTAATATGGCCATTTTCACAATACTAATTCTGCCTGTCCAAAAACATGGGAAATTTTTCCATGCTATGAGGCCTTCAATTTCTTTCTTCAGTGTTTTGTAGTTTACTTTATAGAGATCTTTTATTTCCTTGGTTAAATTGATTCCTAGTTTTTTCTTTCTTTCTATTTTGTTTTTAAAGATATTGTGAAGGAGATGGTTTTCCTGATTTCTTTCTCAGCTGAATCATTGTTGGAGTATAGAAAAGCTTATGATTTATGAGTATTGATCTTATACTCTGCTATTTTGCTGAATTCATTTACCAAATATAGGCGTTTTCTGGTGGAATTTGTCTCCTAGAATAGAGAGTATTATGTCATCAGCAAACAGTGATAGTTTGACTTCTTCTTCTCTTATTTGTTTCCCTTTAATTTTCTTCTCTTACCTGATTGCTCTGGTTAGAGTTTTGAGAACTATATTGAATAAAATTGCTAAGAGTGAACATCCCTGTCTTTTTCCAGATTTTAGAGGAAAAGCTTTCAGTTAGTATGATGTTGACTTTGGGTTTGTGATACATAGCCTTTATAATGTTGTTCCTTTTATCTCTAGTTTTTCTAGTGTTTTAAAATGAATGGTTTTTGCATTTTATAAAAAGCCTTTTCTGCTTCTGTTAAGATGATCATATAGTTCTTGTTCTTAATTATATTTATGTGGTGAATTACATTTATTAATTTATGTATGTTGAGCCAATCTTGCATCCCCAGGATGAAGCCCACTTGGTTATGTTGTATTATCTTATTAATATGTTTGTGAATGCAGTTTGCTAATATTTTATTAGGGAACCTTTGTTTGAACCTTTGCTCATAAGCTAGATTGGTCTGTAGTTTTCTTTCTGAGATGAATCTTTATCTATTTTTGATATCAGGATTATACTGGCCTCATAGAATGTATTTGGGACTATTCCTTCCCTTTCGATTTCATGGAATAATTTGAGATAGACTGGTATTAACCCTTCTTTAAACATCTAGAATAACTCAGCTGAGACTCCATCTAGTTCTGACATTTTCTTTGCTGGTAGTTTTTTTGTTTGTTTGTTTTTATAAACAGGAATTGAACTAAGGGGCACTTAGCCACTGCTCCACATCCCCAGCCATATTTATATTTTTATTTTGAGACAAGGTCTTACTACTAGTAGGCTTTTAATTGCTGTTCCAATTTCATTTTTTGATATTGGCCTGCTTAGGTTTTCTTTATCTTCCTGGTGCAATTTGGTAGGGCACATGTGTCTAGAAGTTTGTCAATGTCTTCTAGATTTTGCAGTTTATTGAAGTATAATTATTCAAAATTGTTTTCAGTGATCCTCTGGATTTCAAAAGTGTCAGTGGTGATATCTCCTTCTTCATTTTTAATTCTGTTGATATGGATCTTCTCTCACTTTTGGTTAGTTTGGCTAGGGGTTTATCAATCTTATTTATCGTCTCAAAGAACAAACTGTTGGCATTGATCCTGTGTATTATTTTTTGTTCTGAATTTCCTTAATTTTGGCTGTGATTTTTACTGTTATCTACTGACTTGGAGTTTAGTTTGTCTTCTTTTTCTAAGGACCTGAGGTTAAGTAGAAGCTTATTTATTTGTAATTTCTCTATTTTGTTTTTTCAGTACAATAAATTTTCCTTTTAGTATTGTTTTTATATTTTCCAGAGATTTTGATATGTTGTATCTTGGTTGTTATGAATGTTTTTAGCATTCATTTTATTTGTTTCTAAGAATTTGATTTCTTCTCTCATTTCTTCTTTGATTCCTTCTTCATTTAAAGGTGTATTGCTTAATTTCTATGCATTTTTGTGGTTTCTATTAATTTTCTTGTTGATTTCTAGTTTAATTCCATCATGATCCAATAGAATTACATTGAAAAAAATTTTTTTTTTGGTATTTGCTAACTTGTATTTTGCCTAAAATATGGTCTGTTTTGAAAAAAGTTCCATGCACTGCTTAGAAGAAGGTAAATTCAGCTGTTTTGGTGTTGAAATGTTTGTTAGATGTCTATTAGGTCCATTTGACTTAGCGTATTATTTATGTTAGATATATCTTTGTTTATCTGATGCTTTGATGACCTATCTATTGGTGATAGGGGTGTGTTGATATCACTCAGTATTATTGTATTGTGGTCTATATGGGATTTAATGTCAGGAAGTACTTTTTAAAATATAATTGAGTGTGCTGATATTTGGGGCATATATATTTACATCATTGTATTTTCTTGTTGGATTGTTTCCTGTACTAGGATGCAGTGGCCTTCTTTGTGTCTTTTGATGAGTTTTTGCTTGAAATCAACTTTATCAGACTTGAGAATAGCTACTCTAGTTTGTTTAAAGACTCTATCTGTGTTAAATATTTTTCCTATCCAGCCTGTGAATGCCTTTGCCTATGAGATGAGTGTTTTGCAGACAATAATTAGATCTTGTTTTTTGATCTATATTCTGCTAATCTATGTCTTTTAATGGAAGATTCAAGACTTTTTTATATTCAGTGCTATTATGAATATGTGTTTGTGGTTTAATGCCATTTTGATTTTTTGTTATGTTTAATTC
Source organism: Geosciurus inauris (assembly GCA_004024805.1). Lineage (NCBI taxonomy): Eukaryota > Metazoa > Chordata > Mammalia > Rodentia > Sciuridae > Geosciurus > Geosciurus inauris. The sequence goes on along the minus strand of PVHX01010165.1, from coordinate 9,260 downwards.
TGTCTTGCTTCTCACTTAGATGATTAATCTTCTTTTGATCTTCATCTATTTGGGAATTTTGTGATTTGCTTCTGGGCTCCTCTGTGTGCAATATATTTTTGAGTATTTTTGTAGCACTGACTTGATTGTCATGAATGCTTTTAATTTAGCCTTCTCTTGGAAAGTTTTTATTTCCTCATCAAATATGAAAGAGAGGTTTGCTGTGTATAGCAATTTGGTTGGTGATTGTTTTCTTTTAGAGCTTGAAATATCTCATTATTTTAGTGTCTTCTTTAGTGTCTGTATTGAGAAGTCAAAAGTGAGCCTTATTGGTTTGCCTCTAAATGTGTCCTGATGTTTCTCTCTTGCAGCTTTTAGTATACTTTCCTTATTTTCTGTTAGGCATTTTAATTATGATATGTCTTGGAGAACTTCTCTTCAGAAGAGGTTTATTTAGGGTTTTATATTATTCCTGTATGTGGATATCTATCTCCTTTCTGATATGGACTTTTCTGTGACTATCTCATTGAAAATATTCTTAATGCCTTTAGCTTGTATCTCAATATTTTTTTCTGTCCCAGTGATTCTCTGATTTGTTCTTTCAATGTTGTCTCAGAGTTCCTGGATATTCTGGTTTTGTTCTCTGATTTTTTCTCCTTTATTGCATTCTGTGTACTCAGATTCCCACATCTTGTCTTCAAGGACTGAAGTTCTATTTTCTATGCAATCTAATTGTTGGTGATGCTTTCAAGTAAATTTTTAACTTAATTCATTGTGTCTTCTATTTCCAAGAATCTTGATTGGTTTCTTTTCAGTATTATTATTTCTTCATTGAAATGGTCTTTTACCTTCTGTATTTTCTCTCTTAATTCATTCCTTAGATCATCTTTCAGTTCATTATATATTTTAATAATCAGTTTTTAAAATATTGTTCTCTGGAATTTCACTTTCCTCATATCTAGGGGATCCTTTGTTGAGGAATTTCGAATTCTGGGGGAGGATTTTTTTTGCCTGTTTCCTCATGTTTTCAGAGATTCTGGACTTGTCCCCAGTTGAGTTGGATTCCCCATCCTCTTTTATATGTATTTCCTTACATATATAGTTCTTTTGTTATTCTAGGATTTCTCTCTAGTTTTGATATGTGAGTAGCTGTTGAGTAGGGGGACCTAAAATTCCCCCCCTGGATATTACTCTTTGAGGCCTGGTTTTTGTTTGGAGTTTTTGTCTTCTCAATTTCATGAGTTGAAGTAATGTTTAGGCTCAGGTGGGGCTAGATCATGTGTCAGGTGAGATTTAATGTTGCTTCTCTGAGTTGTGAATGTTTCTCAGCAGCAGGATCTCTACCCTGTGATCTTGAAGTATCTCAATAACATTCTAGCTCTTCATTAGAGGGGAATAGGAGGCAGGAGTAGCACTAATTTCAACTAGATGTACAGTTCTGAGATAAATGTCCAGTGTCTACTTTGACATCTCTAACAGTAATTGCCACCTATATAGGAATGATGGGGTCAGCATTTAATATCAGTACCGGCAATACAAAACTGTGGATTAGATACAAGCATTGAACATCAAGTGTTTACTATGTTGTCCACTGTATTAATAATCATGGCAACATGAATAGGGTGTGAATTACATAAACTATATAATTATATTATTTTGTGGGATTGCAGTTTCTTAAGCAAAGAGAAAATAGGGTGGGAGGGTGAAAGTTTGAAATATTTTTAAAAAGTGATTAAAGGAGAAGCAGGTGGTAGGTAGCAGATGTTAGTTGTAAAGAAGTAGGAATAAAAGATTTATAGAAAGTAATAAAATAAAGAAAGAGGATGTGGGAGCAGGAAAATTTGGCTGTTAGTGAGGGAAGAGAGTAATGAAGGGGAGATAAAAGGCATGAGAACCAAGGTATTGATAAACTGCAATCGTATGATCAAAACAGCTCGAACTTGTATATAACTGAACCCCACAGAAGACAAATCAAGGTCAAATAATGAGCAGGTGCAGCAGGAAGTGATTAATGTGAAAGTCAAATTATTTAATATACATACAGTTTTTGAACTTTCCACATAGTGAATACACATACATGTACATGCAACAAAATCATAATGGAAAAAAGTAAAAAGTTTATACAATACAATGAAATTGTTTGAAAAAATTTTTATACAATAAAAAGAATAAACATAGGAGTATGAAAAAAAGCAAGAAATGTAGAAAGAAAAATAATAAAAAATAAAACAATAAAAAAAAACATATGAAAAATCTTGCTCTGAAATAAAGGTCTTATTTTCACTGAGGTGGTCAAAACAGTTGGCAGAGATGGATGCTCATTCTTGGTATTTGTCTTTGACTTTGTAACTCCTGGGTCAAGGATTGGGAATTGTTATGCCTGACATCTTTGTGTTCCTCCCTCAGCTGCCAGCCTTTGTGGCTAGGAGACAAGGCTTGTTGATCCTAGCTTCTTGTCTCCTGGTATACAATGGGGTGGCACAGTTTGGGTGTTGACAATTGTGTGCTTCTGTGGTGGGGTATTGCAGATTTCTAAATTGGAAATTCCAGTACTTGGGGTTTAGTTTAGATAAAGCTTTGGAACTCTGTGGTTAGGTTTTTGAGAATTCCTCTATAACCCTATTGGAAGGGGATGCCAGTCTCTGCTAGGTATCTGCATCTCTAGGGTCTCTGGTAAAATTCACTTTTAGGGAGTAGGGACAAAACCTCTACAGGTTCCACCTGCCCTTCTGTAAATATGAAATAATAGGTAACTACCCTTGATCGCCCATGCTCCTGTATGACTGCTGTAGTGCCAGGCACAGTGGGCACTTTCTCCCTTCAGATCCAGAGCCTGAGTGGTCCAGGAAAACTTCACTTTGAGCCTATGTAAGTCTCTCTGGTTTAGCACCTTCTGGAAATTTTTTGGTCAGCTGCAGGGGATCCTGATCCTCTGAGGGATGGAGTTGAGGGCCTTTTGCAGGCAGTGGGAGTGAATTGGGACCACATGAACAGGTACAGAGAGGCACTTTCTCTGGTAGTACAAGTGAGTATTTTCCAGGCCTCAGGAACACAACAGACAGCTATTTTCTCCAGTAGCCTGAGTACAATGGGTGATCACCTTCTCTGATAGGGTGAACCTGTGATTTCCCCCAGGGTGGGGAGCAGTGGACTAGTGTCTTTCCCCGGGGCCTGGTAGTCATTTTTTCTGCCTAAATCACTTCCCTCCTGTGGGAGTTATTTTTGGATTTGCTTTCATTCTCTTCCTCTACTGATGCTAAGTTTATTATAATCAGCCTTCCTCTATAATCCACAGGTGACCCCAAGTCAATTCTTCTTTATATTTTTATTTCTCTATCTGCCCACCTCGCCTCTACTTTGTGCTGCCCCTCCCCCTTCATTCCCATGCTGGTGCCCAAACTAATACATTATTTCTTATGTTTGGTGTTTCTGACTTCTGAAACCCTACAGATTTTTTTTTATAGTTCAGCATTAACTTCCAGTGAGTTCCACCAGTGACTCACCTCACTGAGAAGCCATCTTCCTGCTTTGTAAGTCCAGTATTGAGGAGCTGCAGGGAGGTGATTCCTTCCTCTAATCTCTCATCTTCCATCCCTGTTGCTAATATTTCTGTCTAGTCTTAACAATCCAAACATGATTATTTCATTGTAGTAAAATTTTCAAATTGAATGGCAGTGTGATGTGAAAGAAAACAGCACTGTGTCTGAAACAAAGGAAAAATTAAAAGTGAGACATTATTATAATGCAAAGGCAATCAAGAACAAACTCATAAGCTCTGTTAGTGTCATATTTAATTCTTATTGCAGTGATCTAAACCTAGGAGTATAAAGCATAATGTTAGAAAGGTGTTTAGAAATTTCTAGTCCATCCTCAGTTCACAGAAAAGGAAGCACAAGGCCAGAAACAGAGGGGTAAGAAGTAAGCCTAGGGTCTGTACCCTCAGGTCCATTTCTATAAAAGGGGATTGATAGTGAGAAAGCTTCCTGTGGAGGGAGCATCATGGCTAAAAGTACAACTTTCAGACAGAACTGGGTTCACTTTCTAATTCCTGCACTTATGAAATTTAGACCTTTTATTGCCAATGGCTTAATTTGTGAAGTTAGGATAACATAACCATTCTCTCCCTTTTAGGGATAATAAAATTTTTAAAGGATAGGTACTATTGATGAAATGGATCATTTGTGTAAATCTCTTATTAAAGTGCTATGTTAATGCTATGTATACAGTAAATAGTTGTATTATAGTTAGGAGCTTGGACTCTGGAATACAAGAACACTGGTTTCAAATCATTATTATTTTATTGTAGCTAAGTGAGATGGGAAAATTTAACTACTTTAGGCCTTGATTTTTCTCATTTTAAAAAAGATAATGACAGTACTTATTTTATGTAACTCTGGGGTGCACTCTATGAGTGAATACCTGAAAAGTAAGATCTCAATGGGTATACACATTCCATCATGTTACCATGGTTTCTATTAATAAACATGTGGCTGCAATGATGTTGGCAAAGGGAAATGATCTGGTGGGCACAATGAAAAGTTTATATACAAAACCTTACACTGGGCAGTTCTGCATTTGATAGGATATACAATGTCAACAATCATCTTTGAAAAATAAAGTATCCTTGAGAATTTTTAATTTGGGAGTAGGAAAATCAATATAATCAGAAATGTACTGCTGAGCAGATATAGCAAGTTGTGAGTCTTAATTTTTATGTAATTCAACTACTGAAGGTAATTTTTAAGCCCTTCAGGTGATTAACAAGCATTCAGTTTAAAGGATAACTTTAAAGGACATCACGTTTTTTTTTGTTGTTTTTTTTTAGCAAGAACATATTGTTCCAGAAGGTGCACATCTAAAGAGTATTTGAGGGCAGATTTTACTCAGTATAGAACAATACTCAATGTTAACCTAAGTGGCTTATTTTGGAACTTATAAAATAGTACAACATATGGTAATGACCTTATGAGACTTCATCTTTGATACTACTGCTTGAGGTAATTAAAGGCTCCCTGTTGCTGTATTCATGTAAATGATGAAACTAATCAGTATAGAGGAAATGAGCCTTGCATTTGGAAGTAATACTGAGTGACAAAGGTGAAAATGATTTGACAAACTATCAGGTATAGAACAAATAAATGCTGTAATAGTATTGGAGAATGTTAATATTTGAGACATAAGCTTTTGCTCAGTGAATGTGTTTGCTCTGAGGCACTACATAACTCACTCTGTATTGTTAGAATGCTTACCTACCATTTAAAAAACACTGCACATTAAGGCCACTAACCTCAAACTCAATATTTATTTTCTATCTAAATCTCACTTATAGATAAAATTTCACAATTTTTAGGCAGAAATGAATCTTTAGGGTCCAAAATAAATTCTTACTCAATAATATTCACAAAATAAATACAAAGGCCAGATGTAAAAAGAAATTAGAGAAATACACAGGAAAGCTGCTAGAAAGGAAGTAGTTATTTTATTATATCATTAAATGTACAATGGGCTATTTATTTATTCCGTGTGTTGATCACCTACAACACACCACACATTTGCATGGGAAAAGTATAGGATTAGTTAGCCATAATGGTGATATGATTTTATTTTCCATATTGAATATCTGTATTTACATTGTTAAAAACTCAGTGAATTTTGTTTCTGTCAGTAAGGCAGAATAGATACCTAAACCTATCCTCCAAATATAAACAACAAAATGCTGGATGGACACGTTTTTAAATAGGTCAAGAAATGGCAAAGAAGTAGAAACAACTTGAGGATAGATAATTGAGTGAAAATGAAAGCAAAGAGACTTGATATGAGCAGGAAGGCATTTGCAAAATCCATTGAACTTAATCCCCAATTTGTGTGAATGAGGACTTGTGGAGCCAGGGATAGATGAGGAGCCTAATATGAAATTTTGCTTCATGAAGCTAAAGGGAGCCTAGAGAACATAAAATAGAAGTATTTGTTTTAGAGGAATGAAGCTAATAGAATGTATATATAACTATAAGAGTTAATTCATTAGTTTGACTTATATGATCAGAGTCTAGATGTTCCCACCATGGCCCTCTGCAGGCTGGAAAGCTGGGGAAACCAGAAGCTGCTCAGTGCAAAAGGCTGGAAGTCGCAGAATAAGAAGGATTAATGATGCAGCCTCAGTGTGAAGCTGAAGGCTAAGGAGCTCCCTGGAGAGTTGCTGGTGAAGGTTCAAAAGCTGAAGAATATGGAATCTGGATGACCATATTACTAAGCCACGAAAAATTATATAATTCACAATAAAAATCTCTGGTTACAATGTAAGAACTCATAGAAAAAGACCTAGAATAAAGTTGATATGTTGAGAAATTAGGAAAATCTTCTAATTAATGTATACATAAGTAAGAAGCCATAAATAAAATTCTAAAATTATGTAACTAGACAGCAACAAAAAGAGAAAAATGTTTTAAAAAATGAGTGATGTGGTCAGTCATACTTCAGAATTTATAGGCTATATTAGTTTTCTATTGCTGCTATTATGAATTACCATGATTTTATTGACTTAACCCAACTCAGATTTATTATCTTACTATTCTGTACATCACAAACCTTGTATGGTCTGAAAAAACTAAAATTAAGATGCCATGCAGTCTTCTCATGCCAAACACTCTTCTGCCTCTCTTCCAATTGTAAAAACTGCTGAATTAAATTGGATCCTACCAGATAAATTCAGAATAAACTCTCTATGTGAAGGTTGGCTGATTAGAACCCTTAATTCCAACTGCAACCTTAATTCCCTTTCTCTTATGAGATGATATGGTCACAGGTTCTGGGGATTAGGATATGCACATCTTGGTAGAACCATTATTCTGCCTACTACACAACTTTAAATACTTATAGGAAAAAGAAAGGCTGAAAATAATGAGCTAAGCATTGGAGATTTTTTAAAAATAGAAGATCCAAGCCGGGTGCTGTGGCACAAGCCCGTAATCCTAGCACTTAGGAAGGCTGAGACAGGAGAATCATGAGTTCAAAGCCAGCCTCAGGAAAGGCGAGGCGCTAAGCAACTCAGTGAGACCCTGTCTCTACATAAAAACACAAAATAGGGCTAGGGATGTGGCTCAGTGGTTGAGTGACCCTGAGTTCAATCCCTGGTACCAAAAAAAAAAAAAAAAAAAAAAGAAGGTCCATAAATGAACTAAAATAAATTAGCATGGGACTCATAAAGGAAATATACAAGTCAACAAAATCCTTAGTGAGTTTAAGTATATATGCCAGCAAGATTGATTTTATAAAAAGAAAAAGTGTTGGAAGTAAAAAGAAATAAATGTCAACAGACCAAGTCTTGCAGTTAAAGAAAAATATGACCAAATTGCCTAAAAATACAAAATCCAGATAGTCAATGTTCATAAGAAATATATTTAAAATTTTAGGATAGAGAAAGCCTATATTAAAAAGAATAGAAAAGTTCAATGCCTGCCTCAGCAACAGCAAGGTGCTAAGCAACTCATTGAGGCCCTGTCTCTATCTGACCATAATGAGCCAAAATTAGAAATCAATGATAGCTTAAAAAATTGAAGCTACTCCAACACCTGGAGACTCAAAAATATGCTACTGAATGACCTATGGATAACAGAAGACATCAGGGAGGAGATAAAAAGTTCTTAGAAGTAAATGAGAACTCTGATATAACATATCAAAAATCTCTGTGACATCATGAAGGCACTGCTAAAAGGCAAGTTCCTTGCATTAAACTCATTCATTAAAAGAAGAAAAAGTCAACAAATAAATGACCTGACACTACATCTCAAAGCACTAGGATGAGATCCAAAATGGTGGCCTAAACAGACGCTGCATTCCTAGTCTCTCTAGACCAGAGATTAAAGTAGTGTAAATACTGTTTCTCTGTGAGTTATTAGAGGACCCCCAACAGCTGCTCCACGCGGAAATTCCAGTCGCATGCCCGCGTGGGTCGCCAGGCCCCAGTGTTTGCACAGGACCCCAGCCACTTCTCCGAGCAGGATCCTGGCCTATCACCCATGCAGAACCCGCCTTAGCACCCACATACCACACAGGAACTGGGTTTGCCCATCCATGCAGGACCCCCTAGCCGCAGCTCCCATGCGGGGTCCCCGCTCCCATGCAGGACCCCTGGCTGCTGCTCCTGTATGCACCTCCTATTCACCTACACCTGGGGACTCCGAACAGGATCTGGAGTCAACCTTTTACTTCCGCACAGCACGCCACAGAGTGGCATCTCTGAACACCAGCCCTACAGCCTATCTCTGAAAGAAGACACCTCCATTTTGGGACTCCTTTGTTGCCATCTTGTACCTGAGCAGAGAGATACTAGTAAACAACAGACAATGCCACCTAGTGGATGAGAAGGGAAGCGATCCTTTTTATTTACCTTGAGACTTTTGTATTTCCTCTATTATCCTTTTTCTTTTCTTTTCTTCCTTTCTTTTCTTCTCTCACTCTTTTTCTACCCTCAAATCCCCAACATTTGTGAAACCAAGAATTTTTTATGTATTAGGCTACTGAGGACTGGGATATCTGATTAGTATATTATAGTCTCATATCTTCTATCTTTATATTATATTTTTCTTAATTTTTATGTTTCCTTGTTTGTTGTACTCTATTTTCTGCCTACTTACTTGTCTTCCCCAGATCTCTTTCTCTCTTTTCTACTACTAGCCAACTTCTTTTGGATTCCTCTTTCTCACTTTCTAGGATCTAATAACTCTATATCTTCACTTCCTATCTCCCTACACCCCAACCCCATTTCTCTTTAGTCAACCAGCAGAAACTGTAGACCCTTTTGCAAACCTGTTGTTTATATAGTAAATACTAATTGAATTCATAATTTCTGTACATTGTGACAAAGCCGTAAATGTCCTATTAGGAGGTACTTGGTATAAAAGTATATATTGTTTGTATTGAGATCTGTTAATATTGGTCTCCTCCTTAAATTAGAGGTATATCAAACAAATTCTTCTCAATTTCAAGAATCAAATAGACCACAACACAATAATACTGGGTGATTTGAACACACTTCTCTCACCACTGGACAGATCTTCCAAATGAAAACTAAACAAAGAAACCATAGAACTCAATAATACAATTAATAATTTAGAATTAACAGACATATACAGAATATTTCATCCATTAACAAGTGAAAACACTTTTGTCTCAGCAGCACATGGAACCTTCTCCAAAATATATCATATAAATAAATTCAACAAAGTAGTAGGATATAAAATCAACACCCATAAATCAAATTAATTTCTATACTTCAGTGATGA